>BQNB010056187.1:0-38770 GCA_026074375.1 Tanacetum coccineum | reverse complement strand
TTATTGGGCCTAAAGGCCCAATATTAGTCAAAAATCTTTATTTTTAGTTTTAAATTCATAATAGCCCAATATTAAAAGTCCAATAATAAAATAAGCCAAAAATTACTAAAGTCAAATAAGCAAATTGGTAAGTCAACGAAATAGGCCGTGTAACCAAACAAGGCATAAGCCGCAAGCTTAATGGACTCGTTTTGGACTATTCGGCCCAATGACCACAACTAGCTATTTTAGCCTCTTAAACCAATATTTTTCGACTAAGATAAGAACTAAAAATAAGTGGAAAAGTAATCCAAAATGAAGGATCCCAAAAATAAGCCGAAGCCTATTGGGCCTTGGTGGGCCGTGGTATGTATAAGCCCGAATAAACACTTTCGTAAATATACAAAGTCCAAAATAAAATCAATAAGTTATAAGATACGCGAATAAGCACTTTTGGTATTAAAATAAGCTAAACAAAAAGCCACGAAAGTAAGCCAAGGCTCAAGAGCCCAAGTCTAAGCCACTAATTTTGCTATTGTTTAACAATCAAATGTGCATCTAAAGTTATAGACCTTGCGGTATTTTATAATTGACTAGACGAGTACCCGTGCATAGCAACAAGAATTTCTAGTGGCAGATAATTAACGATATGCGATATTGTGGTATGTAACTTGTGTAACATGAAAAATAGAACGTGAAAAATTCAAAATATATTAGCAAATGATTGTAACATGCGATGACTTAAAAGGAGTAAAACATAAAAAATACGGAGCATAATACCATAAAAATACGGAACATAAAATACAAATTTGACAAGTCATGTAAATCATATAAAATTGTCTTGTCGTGTAAATAGAACGAGTAATAGGGAGTACCAATAGCACCACCCATATAATAAAGGAAAACCATGTTGAGTGTTCCTTTCACACGAGTAAAAAAAACTGAATGCAAAAGCAAAACCTTGATTTTTCAATTCAGGTAAAAGAGCAAAACTTATTCCAGTCACATTTACCAACCTTAAACTGTGTATAAACATTATTAAGTCAACGAACATATATAAGACTAAAAATTACCTTCAAAAAACTTATTAAGCGGGTCGTAGAGCCCCTCTCATCCATGCGCTATGTAAGGTCGCGAATTCCCTACTTCAACACAGCTAATCTCAAACTCTCCTATAAAAAGATGTGTCATCATGGACCGAGAGACCATGAAGTCTCGATGGGATTATATCTTCACTCATCTTTTTGATCTTGACATAAAACTTGCATTGCTCATCACTCATCCTGCCCACATGGGCACAAATTAAAAATAGCTAAACTAATGTTTGAGTGCTATTATTGTGCCAACTTATCTCTCGATGATCCGGGAGTCTTGGGTCTCAACTCTAAGGGAATTTCAACTAGAATTTTTGTTGATTTTAGTTATGAAAGACGAGTATCGTCCTAGTTTAAAATAGTAAACTCATAAGAAATATTTTTAAATATATATTCCTATTGGAGGCGAAGAATTGAATGAAGCATTGCTAAACTTGATTAAACACAAAAGTGATTAAAGAATCACATGTTGACATCAAGCAAGATCTAGCTAGCGTATGTATGTGTTGATGGGAATGAAGCTAAGGTGGATGAAGTGAGGCATGAGAACCCGGATGGTGAAGTGATTAAGCTTTAAGGAAGAATGCATCAAATGCCCTGAAGTGTTTTTGATCCCAAACTTATGGGCCTAGAAGGTGTAGATGGACTTCCCGATGTTGTAATCGATATTGTGAAAAAGATTCCACCTATACCGAAGAACAACTCTTACACAATGTTGTTTTAAGGGGCGGATCAACGAGCTTTCGATACTTCCCAACAAGATTTAAGGCGGAAGTCAAAGGACGTCTTCCAGGCTAAACGTAGTGGTGACCGCAGAGGACACCGTTGGTCTTTGGTCTTTGGTTCCTAAAAGTGGAGATTATCCCATGAAAACAAGGAAAGTGTTCCTATGATATTTTCTTTGTATCTTTGAGTCCAAATCCGGCCATATGAGCATATGGGATAGATATTTGAGTTACTTTTATGTATTGGGTATAAAGTGGGTATTTGTTGAAGCGTAGAAAAGTTTTGGTGCTTCCGGGTATGCCTAAACGTAATTTTATCGCGAAACGTAATCAATTTACGTAACCAATAAAAATAAAATAAACAAAGTTAATAATTATACTCAAAATAATTACTTAACACTTGCTTGATGTAAACATTTATTTGTTTGGTGTCCGTTTACGCTAAACAATAATTTTTTAACTTACGCGATTTAACTTAACTATTAAATTTAAAAGCGAACGCGTACGAGAAAAAAAATAATTAGTGAATTTAATAACGTCGTACATTGATCAAAAATACGGATTGTTACACAGGAGTTCTTACGATAGCCCATTTTTTCTTTAGCACGCCAAACGCTCGTTCCACATCTTTTCTTGCTGCTTCATACGCTTGCTTATATCTTATTCGCTTTACATCATTTGACTCTGGCTGTAAAATAGACTTCATAAGCACAGCCTATTCTAGATATATCCCGTCAGTAAGATAATATCCCCATTTATAAGTCACGTCGTTAGCCACGAATGGAACCTCTGGTGCTTTTCCTACTTTAAGGTCATTTAAAACAGGGGATTGACGTAAAACGTTAACGTCATTGTTAGAACCTGCAACACCAAAGAAGGCGTGCCAAATCCATAAATCTTATGAGGCAACCGCTTCTAACAAAATGAATGGCTCTGACTCGGAATCACCCCTACTGAATTGAGCACGATATGCTTGTGGATATTGAGCCCACGGCCATTTTGTACAGTCTATGTTGCTTATCATACCAGGAAACCCATGTTTGTTATCGTGAAAAGCGTAGAGTTTTTTGACGTCAGTTTGTATAGGCCTTCGCTCGCCATATAACTCTATAACCCCGTTACAAAAATGCATCAAACAATCACGAGAAGTTTTTTCACCGATTTGTAAATATTTGTCTAGAGAATCTGGAACAGCAGCGTATGCTAGTTGGCGAATCGCGGAGGTACACTTCACTAAAGCAGAGATGCCAGTTTTCCCAACAGCATCACACCCTTCTTGAAAATAAGGGCAGTTAGCAGACGAATCTCGAACAATGCGGGTGAACAACGATCGGTTCATTCGGAATCGTTTACGAAATAAATAGGCGTTGTAAAATGGTTTTTTAGCAAAGTAAGCTAGCACTAGACGGTCATGAGCACCGTAACGATCTTTAGGCATATAGCTTCGTTGGTATTTTTGGATTGTAGGAGTAGATGCTTGAATAACCAAAGAAGCGTCTATTAAAAAACCAGAGAGTAATCTATTCACTTCCGTTTCATCATCCGTATCATCGAAAAATAAACACTCGGAATTAATTTGAGACATATTGTTTATAGTGTGTGTTTTTGATAAAAAGTGTATATGTGTGTGAAAATAAGAAAGAAGATCTTGGGTTTTATAGAAAATAAATGGATAATTTTTTTTTATTTATTTATAGGAAACGGCTTCATTTACTCGGTCTTCTACACGACTCAAACAATTGCAAAGGTTGGGGGGGACTAGTCTAGTTTGGTTGAAGTAATGGGACAACCGACCTTAGTTGCTTCCACATAGGACGACCGACCAAAGGTCGACCTTACCATTACATTCAGTAACATATAAAAATTTGCTTGTGTGTAATATTTTAGTTTTTACGTAAAAAATTCATTATATATTAATATTGATTTATATTTTGTAAAAGATTTTTGTTGGACGAAAGACTTAACTTTGTTTAAGTGACGTGCATGTTGAGATTTATGTTGTTTAAATTTAACTATTGATATTATGTTGTACACAATAAATGAGTTTAATAACAAAATAAACGTTGATGTAGTGATGGCTTAAAGGTAAAGCAAGTAAATGTCACACCCCGTCAGCGGTGGAAACACGAGAATGCAACATAATGATCAATCATAACACAAGATACAAAATAGAGAAAACTAAAATGCATTAATGAAAAGTGTCATGCTGACCATCAACCTCAATACCACCTTGAGTGATGTCCCATCCAAGAACACATCACATAGTCGCTAATTATTACAACCAAAAGCCCATACAGGGGTCCATACAATCTTAACTCCAATCCTCAAGAAAAGAAATCCATAACATACATCAAAAGCAAGACTTCTCAAACAAAACTCCTACGAGATTCTCTAAAAGTATGCTACATGCACCACAACCTTATCGATCATTAACTTCACCTGAAAATGATACTTGAAAACGTCAACAATAATGTTGGTAAGCTCGTAGGTTTGACCTTAAACCCAGTTGTGCCAATCATTTAAACAGTTGGACAATTTATGCTATATGACAATAAATATATGCAATCAATCATGAACCCATGACTTAGCATCCTTGCTAATCATGTACCAAGACCTAGCATCCCCGCTAGTCTTATCATAGTGTATCTCACCGCTCTTAGGGTCGCAACCCCGAATGACATACCGCACCTAAAGCCTACCAGCTGGAGTTATATTTAGGGCGAAGAACCACACAGATACTGAGGTAGGCGTACCCCACCGATCCAATGATCACACAAAACTAGGGTAGGCATACCTAGCCGATCCAAATAACCACGTAACACATAATATTTACATAGCAGTCATAAGCACATAACATTGCCCCAAAAACAAAACCATATTTCGCACAGTTCAAAACACATTTGAGTATCATTTTCCCCTAGCGGAAAAGATTTAAAAAGTGAGGCTACGAGAACTCACCTCAAGCAACTGTCTCCAATAGCAAACTCAAATCACAAGCAAATGCAACGACGTCCGCACACGACCTAGTCCAGTTAATGTCCCATTTTAAATCATTTATTACCAAAACCGTTTTCAGGTATGATACATAGAGGTTAGATGCTTGTTGTACGGTTATCTTAAACGTTTTAGTGGTGTGACGGTTGACGACTTAACTCCAAAAGATACCATATCAAACCCATACCTTTGTTCAATATACCTATACTATTTAAGCAAAATAGATAAGTAATACAAGTAAATATTTATAATAAATAATTATAAATATATTTCGATAAGTTCATTCGGCACGCTTAGTTTCCATAAATATACTATTTATACTATACACAATGAAACGCTTATTCATGTTAAACATTTTGAGAAGCTTTGGAAAAATATACTTTTTCGTCTTTTAGTCGACTTATTAAAATAATAAAATTATAATATTTTATTATTATTTTCAAAATTACCTTTTAAGTAAAAATTCTAAGTATATACTTTTTACGAAATTTTGACATGACCCGTACGTTTATACAACGTTTCCAGGGTTTTTAAACCTTACTTTCAAACACTTTTCACAATTTAACCATTTTTTGACAAAACCTTAAAATCGTATCTCGCCACGTTTTTCATGTCATATTTCCTCAAAACGACCTTCAAATACATTTCATAATCACATTTCACTTTTCAAAAGTTCGCCAAAATCCTTAAAACGACTATTTAACGCTTATTGGGCTTTAAGGCCCAATAAGGATCCATTAATAGATTTACATATATGTATATTATGTTTTGGGCCCAATATAAAGCCCATTAGCGAAAATAAACCTAAACCATGAGTAACAAAGTAAACCGGATCACAATAAACCCTAAATAAGCCATGACTCACCAAGGGCTTATTGGGCCATAAGCTTACAAGCTCCAAAATAAGTCCTCTAAGCTTAAAATAAGCTAATAAGCTACGTATTGTATTTAGTTATCACCATAAGCTAAAATAATAGTCCACAAAAATATGACATACTAGGGTAATAACCAAAAACACCTTCCTTGTGTTTCCATTTGTTGTTGTGGGCATATAAGCCCAAAATAAGCTCATTCGAGCTTAATAATAAGCCAACATAAGCCATATACAAAATAAGCTACATAGTAAGCAAATGGTTTTCAACCATCACGACCACAATATCAAAACTAACAAAACCTTATTATTCTTTTATTTTGTTCAAACTCCAAACGCACCCTAAATACTCATTTACAAACTTTTTGCTTTTGATTTTAAACGATCGAGCCGTACAACTAACATCTATGTATCATTTACCATATAAAAGTACAAGTTAAATTAAAATTTGAAAGACTTACAAAAAGGGTCTTCAAAATAAATTTTGACGCGAACCGGACAACCCAAACGTTGTTTTAATGAATACTCGAACACTAGGATCAACCCGGAAGTACCAAAACTCACATGTTTTTGATCAAATTTTAAAAATGAAGTGTGTGTTTGTGTTGGCTTAGTTCGGATGCAAAAGAGGAGAGAAAGAGAGAAGAACAAAATGATTTTTGTGTGTGTTATGAAATGTGTGTGCTTTTGAAATGGTATATGACAATTTCTAGTACTTCCTTGGAACCAAATGGCTAAAAACAGGCCTCCTTGTCCCCCACAAGGCTTGAACCGCCGGCCAGGGTATCCTAGGGGCTCGAGGTTCCTTCTTTTCATGTCGGGATCACTTAAAACTCAAAAAACTTTACCGTAAAATATTTTCCAAAGTTACTTAGCATTTTTATTCACTTTAAAAATAATTTTCTAATAACTTAGAGTATTTACTTGACATATTTCCATATTAAACCTCCCAAAATTTGGACATTAACGGACGTGTCGGGACTCGTTTTTGGAATTTTTTTAAAATTCACGGGTCAACCACCCGGAACAACCATAATATAATAATACCCTCACAAAGAGACTATTATACACGATAAACCATAAAACACTTCATATCTGAAAGTTTCACCACCGTCAACACGGTACAAATTTCGAATAAACTGACAAATGTCAAATAGTCAAAGGACTAAATTAGAATATTCAAAACACAAATAGGACAAGGGTTACAGTAAAGCTCGGTTTTAGGCCCCTAATGTTTTAAGGCCCCGGATTTTCTAGGACTTTTATATATTTAAATTCAGTCACATGTTTTTTTGCCATCATCTTTAGAGATCTGATTATTCAATGCCCCAATTAGCCAATAAATGTTAAATAATCAAAGTTTTGTGCCTCATTTGCTTTTACTTTTAATTTTTCAATCCTATGAGTTGTAAATTTTTTTAATTTTTCAAGCCTATGAGTTGTAAAAATTTAAGCCTAAATATATTAAGTATATAAAGGACCTGTTTTTGCATGAAGCAAATGTTAACTTAATCCATGTAATAACAACCATTTGAATTTATGAATTCACATCCACAAAGATACTTTCACTCTGTCTTTCTCTCATCTACTCACGTATCATTCTTCAATTAAAATTTTCTTTTGCGGATCCTTTAGTTTTCAATAAAGAAAAACAAATGTAGAACGAAATTTGAAAGAAAACGAGCTATTTGTAGAAATAGAAATATGATGATGATATTGACAATGAAACTATAAAATCCGGTGAAGAGACCTTTAGAACCGATTATTTCTTATACATTGCACATCAAGCTATTTCACCAACATAAAGTAAATTTGACCAATTTAGATTGTATGAGACTTTACTTGACTATTTAGCATTAAAATTTAAAATTCTAGATGAATAAACTAAACATGTAGTTGTTTGAACCTTAAAAGTTAGTTAAGCCGTATTATAAGAATTGTTCAGATATTAATGGTATAAATTTATTTTTGAAATTAAGAGTTTTGAGAGAAATTAGATACATGAAAATTGAGCTGATATACTTAATCAAATTATAAATCTAAACTCATTTGTAATACATAATACTTATATGGCGAAGAGAATAATGTATATAATTTCGGTAACAGTTTGTTTAGTAGAAAAAAGTATTTCAAAACTGAATTTAATTAAAAGTTATTTACGATCGAGAATGTCACCAAAAAATTTAATGTATTTGCTTATTTATCAACTAGTTTTAATGGCCGTGCACGCACGGAGCTTAGACATTATGTTTTTCTAAAATATATGTATAATTTTTTTTCTTCTGTTTTATAAGTTATGTTATAGAGGATTTTATAAATCATATGAAGATAATAGATTCATTAAATGTTTTATATATTATATGAACTTGAGGATAATTAGTAATTTTTTTTGATTTACATGTTTTCTGACTCGACATTGTGAGCCGACTAATCCCAACGAAACTACCCTTTTAGGTACCCCGAAGTCGGCTCAAGTGAACCTTCGGGGCCACAAGGGAATTAATTTTCTCCTCGTTATATTCGAACCATTGTCCTCTATTTTGGATGACCGGTATTCTTACTATTGTGTATGTAGTTACCAAAAAGTCTTCATGTAGATTTGGTATACGATTAGATAATGTTAAACCATTGTTTGTAAGTAAAAAGTTGTTTATATTTGTTGTATTTTAATATATTAAAGTCTAGGGGTATAAAGTTTAAGGGTTGTTTATTTATTTTCTAAAGTTATAATAAAACTTGTAAATTTATAAATTTACACTTAACTCCATATAATTTATTTAAAATTAAACTACTAAAGTTTTATTAACTACCTCCTTTTTTTCAAGTTTTTGTTTTCACAAATTTGACACGTATACTTTTATGCGTTTTTTTTCTTCATCGAATTTCTCCACCAATTCTTTTAGTTTTGATTAAATTGATTCAATTCTTACCTTTTACTTACCAATCAAATCGCACGATTTTGTGTACGGGACAAAAGCAAGCAACATGATTGGTCCAATTTTTTTCTCATAAGATTTAATGTGATAGTATACTCTGAAATGATGTAATTCTTTTATTATATAAAAGATTGAGAATAAAATATTATATTATATTGGTTTTGAGAAACTAAGCAAATATATCACATTGAAAACTTGAAAATGTAAATTTTATACAAACTTTTCGGAAAATAAATTTGATAAGAAGGCCTCGTTTTAAGGCTACGCTTTAGACCTCCGAGAAGGTTGAGCCGCCCGTGCGTTGATGAACTTAGAATATATATATATTTTAAATGTTCTTCCATATATCTTTATATGAACTTTAACTAAAATTGCATTAGTCGTTCTTATAAATACAATCGCGTATATTTGTTTTCATATCACAATAATTCGTGCTTACATTTGATATTTATATTTCTGTTAATAATAATTTAGCCTTATTTAATATTCAAACCGGTTTATGATATCATGTTGTACAAATATGCGAGTTTAGTAACACATTATGAAGTTATAATATATAAGTTTTTTAAAAATGTTTTTCCAGATATCCTTATATAAACTTAAAATAAGAATTACATTAATCGTTATTATAATTACAATCTCGTATATTTGTTTTCATGTCACAATAATTCGTGCTTAATTACTTTTGAGATGGTGTATTGATTTGTGCAGTTTTTTTGTTTTAAATATATACAAAATAATTATTTGGATAGGGTGAGGTTATTGTGAAAAATTACAAATGGTAAAAAGTATAGGAAGGATTTCTAGCCATTGGATGTGAGGTATTAATGAGATTACATTGAAGTATTAATTACATATTTGACACATAACGACTTGTAACTAACACACTAGCGATGTTGACACACTATTAATACGCTATTATTGACACACTAGTGATGTTGACACACTATTAATACGCTATTATTGACACACATGAATTTTTTAGCTAACAATGTTGACACACTTGCACATAATTTCTTATAACTGACACACAATTGACACATTTTCACATGATATTAGTGACACATAAATGAATTCTCACATACATTCTCTACACGTTCTATCATTTTTACCCAAAATCACTTTCTGTTTGAACCAAACTCTATTTGGATATATGTGATAATTAATATGTTTAGAAAAAATATATACGCAATTACAACTCAAGTTATTATTTTATATATATATATTTATATATATATATATATATATATATATATATATATATATATAGTAGTGAGGTGAGAGGAGGAGAGAGAAGAGAGAAAGAAGAATGTTAAAATAAAAATGGACAAATATCCGTGAGAAGAATAAAAAAACTTTTTTAAAAATGTTCTCAAAAAATTTCAAAAAAATTCCACAAAATCAGGTATGTTGTGCATACAAATTTTTAAAAGATGTTTTCTTATTTTGAGTTTTATACGTTTTTTTTAATGCACACAAAAAAAATAAATTTGATGCACAAAATTTTCAAACTTTTTATTCGTTGTTGCGCAATAAAATTTTGATACAAAAATTCAAAAGAAGTTGGGTAAAAAAAACGAATTTTTGATGCACAAAAAAAAACGATTTAATGCACAAACGTTTTTTTTCATAATTTTTTTTCGGCAAAAATATTCACTTTTAAAAAAACTTCCTTCACATCTTTTCATTGCTACCATCTTACACGTTCTTGTGGATTTTTTTCAGAATTTTGAGAACCTTTTTTAAAAAATTTCTGTTTTATCATTCTCACGAATATTTGTATTTTTTTTTGATCTTTTATCCTATATATATTTATATTATATATATATCTATATATTATATATAGTGTAAACTTTTCTGTTCAGACCATATTAGTGCGAGAAAAAACATGACCAGAACCACAAAAATTCATACATGCACGCCTTCAATAATTGTATTTTTTTCACATTTGTTTCTAAAAACAACATATATTTTTTTAAATAACATAGTTGTTCTAATGATTTGTTGAGAAATTGAAAATACAACTTTTTTTTTTAGGAGACGTTGCGTGTATGTTCTTATTAAGGCGTGGCAACGGCATTATTGAGGCCCGTGTGTAAGGTTTTTTGTGAAAGAAGAGAAAGAGTTCAAGATGATATTGAAGAACATACATGGATACTTACGATTATTGATGATTTTCATTTATTGTTTTTTATTTTAAAAGGCGTGTATGTATGTTTTTGGTGGTTCTGTGAGTTCTCGCACTAAGATTGGTGCTGGAAATGAAAGTCCCCTACCTATATATATAACTTTATATATATATATATATATTTATATATATACATATATATATATATATATATTATTTTCACTCACACAAATATATATCATTTTTAATATATATATATATTTATACACACATTTATATCTATACATATATACATATTATATATATTATATATATATATATATAATATATTATTATATATATATATATATAGACATTTATATAGACATATATATATATATATATATATATTATATTTATATATTTTAGTCATAAATATATATATATATATATATATATATATATATATATATATATATATATATATATATATATGTATATATATATATATATATATATATATATATATATATAACATATATATGGGGCTAACTATGACTGGATAAATATGATTTAGTGACTCAACGCCACCTCAACGATGACATGGCATATTTTTGATATTAAATTTCGGATTTTTGTAAAAAATGTAAAGGTTTGAACTCATGACCTATGGTTAAGATGCAAGATGTTTATCCAACTGTTCCAACAACCAATTTGTGTTTTCTATTAAAAAACAATGATGATATGGTCTAAAAATAAGCCAATGGTATATGTTTGAAAAAGATATCAAGATAATCATTTGACTTTTTATACACATAATTTTATCTTAAAATAATCCGATCATAATTTTCAAAACCCTAAATTTGTATATCAGGGAGATCAATAAAACAATGGCGTCAATCTTTGGAGGTTTTGACTTAGGTGATGTGTTCTTATTGTTGTTTTTATCTGTTTTTATATCTTAAAATTTTCTTCTTTAGTATTTTTTCCTTTTGTACATAATACACCATATACTACGCTAAAAAACCTTTTTACCATGTTGCTCAGCTTATTTTTGCCAAATGGTTAAAGAATATCTATTTGGTTACACCTTTCTTGATAGGACAATTTATTTTTTAATAACTATCTTCACAAATTGAACCTCCTATTTGTTTCATTGTGCATAGATGTATATAAACGTGTATGTGTGGCAGGGGCTGATCGTACAATAGTAGAATCGCATACTAAACCAAAGTGTTATTGACCTAAAACTACACTTTTGGAATCATGGCCGAAGAGCATATTGCATATTAAATTTGATTAGTTTTCACGAGCGTTACACTCTGCCTTTAAACTGCTAGAAATTAAGTTTATATCTACTGATGATGTCTTCATGAGTATGGAATGCATCTATGTTTTGAATTGTGCATATGCGTTTAGATTCCATATGTGTTTCGAAACTATTGTTATAAAAATCATGTAGAATGTTGAGGAGTTGACGGTTACGGTTGGAGCACGCCTATCTCCTATTGATTATGTGATATGCTTGGTCATATTAGCATGCATTTTAGTTATGGGCAACATAATGTATTATTTTGGGTTCACTCAGCTCATAACTTTGTAATATAAGAGGTTCATGAATGATTGTAATATATATTCTTCTCTTTCAAAACCCAAAATTGTATATCAAGAAGATCTGGAGCACGACTTCTTTAACAATATTGTTTCAGAAACGTGCATGGTTCTGAGTATTTTCGTCTTAAAACTCACCATTATTGGTAAATATGTCTCACTTTACTTTGGTGATCATTTTTCTGTTTTACATTATTTGAGCTTGATTTCTCATTGTAATTCATACATGGTGTTGGACCAAGTATTTCTATTAGCTTTTCTGTTTATGAAACCTTACGGTCACACTGAAAGCTTTATAGGTACAGCTCTATGATTTCTTGTCAACAAAGAAACGTTTATAATAATTTTTTCCAACTCAGTGTTGGGCATTATTATGATAGGCCGGATGATCCCTATGACTGTGTGTAGCTTAACTTGTGGATGTCTCATCGGTATTGCTTCTTTCATAATGTCATCTTTTATTTGGAAAAAGTAAAGTCACATATCATTTTTTAAATTAAATGATCAAATTGTATATTTTCATGTGTTACGGATATTAATTATTATCTGTTTGCAGCATCAGTGATGTTGTCGCTGAACATGGTTTCTATCTCTTCTCATATATACTCATCCCGAATATCAAGTATTAACTCGCTGATGTGTTTTTGTAATAGTTAACAGAGCATAACCTATTGATGTTGCCACAATCGCCACCGTGTCACTGCATCAAATAATCAATGCACTGATTGCTAAAGAACTTATGAGGCATCCAGATATGAATGTGAATATTTCAGTTGCGTGTTGCATCGATGAGACCTTAAGAATCACTGCACCCATTGCCCCTTACAACAATGAACATATCATGGTATGAAACATTAGAACGAGCTTTGGGCTCATGTTGGTTTCATATAGGTTTTACAATTTTTTTTATGTAACTGCTCACAAATGCAATTAATAATAAGCCTCATCATGCTTTGAAACAACGGGTTCATGTTTTGGCACGCCTGAAGGATGCTATGAAACAGAGGGCTGAATTATTGAACTGGATGGCTAATACAGAAAAACGAGTTGAGGCATTGGCCTGGCTGGTGCAGAAAAAGGGCCGAGGCATTGCGATGTCGGGCTGATGCATTGGGCCAGCGGGCTGATGAATATCTACGGAAGGCTGATGCATTTGGGCAGCGGACAAAAGCATTGCGTCAACGATCTAAAGCATTTATAATTTAACTTCTATTCCCACTAAAATTTAATTAGAATTGAAAATGGCTGGTGAAGGTTAGGTTTTTAACAAATGCTGCGTGAAGGTTGGTTTTACCCATGTTAAGATCTGTCAGATTGTTACTGGATCATTTTGCTTTAGGACACAAAGGTTCAGGTGCTTCCTCGTCAGATGGCATTGATGTCCAGGTTCTCTCACCTTTTTCAATAAATCACTTTATCTAACAGTTATATAGATAAACTTATTAATTGCCAAAAACTAAATTGCAAACTTTGCCACAATGTTGCCATGGATTTCTTCCACGCATTAGTGCTTACTGGTCTCTCCGAATATGGAGGACATTTCGTTTCGTAATGTCGAAAAAACAACGTCTGCCATGTGTAAGTACATGTTTCTCTTTAGTTATATTATTTTCGATATAAATCCGTATGTGCAGATTCTTTTGTCTTTGTGTGTTTCTTAGGTGGTCAGCTAGACATTGCGTCTACTTCTATGAACAATGTGGTCCTCCTTGAGTAGTCATAGAGCGCAAGTCGGAGGCCAATCTACCTGTCGCGTTCAGGTAGGTAGTCGGGCCATTAAGGTAACTAATGATTATATTGTTGTTAGGGAGTAAATCCATAAGTCATTTTCAATTGGTATCTTTTGTTGTTGTTACATGTCCATTGGTTAACGACTATTTGATTACAGAAGGCTATGCTTTTAAACTTAAGTTCTCATTCATTTTATATAATATATTATGTTTAGGTGGCGATTTTGGTTAATGGTTTAACTCTAACAGACTAAATAAGTCAAGTACAGACTTCGGATATGATCATAAAGTGCTTAGAGTATAAATTATAAGACTTACCGGGTGGTATATTTTTTAGGCTTCTTAAAATTTGTCTTGTCGGATTAAATCTTTTCGTTTGGGCAAGATGGGGGAGTATATATATGCAGTACAGAGTAATCATGGTAACATTGATTGAGTTTAAGGAACATCACATGTTAGGCTCCCTTTTACTTTGAGATGGCATCAAAACGATTTACATCCATTGACAATAGAGATGTTCCTGAGGTAAGCTATGTTAATATTGTGTTTGTAAACCACACTTATAAAAACCAACACTTCCAAAAGAAGTATTAGAACTTTATTGGCTAGGTAGTCGTGAACCATTGAATCAATATTGAACATCAATAAAATAGCTGAAATGTTTTGCAACCCCAAGTGCTAGGCAGTCGTGAACCATTGAACCATTGAATCAATATTGAACGTCAATAAAATCGCTAAAATGTTTTGCAACCCCAAGTGTATTAGACACTT
Organism: Tanacetum coccineum; assembly: GCA_026074375.1. NCBI lineage: Eukaryota > Viridiplantae > Streptophyta > Magnoliopsida > Asterales > Asteraceae > Tanacetum > Tanacetum coccineum. The sequence goes on along the minus strand of BQNB010056187.1, from coordinate 23,952 downwards.
TAATTATCATAATGCTGAATATTATTTTGTCGTTGCATGCATGATATGAATGATTATTTACATTATACTGATTCAGAATAATTTGTTGTCATAGCAGGTGTTACTCAAATTTAATTTGTTTATTTTTTTTCTCAGGCTACCTACAATGATTTTGAAGAGATAATCGGCATTTTCTTTGTAGCAGTGTTGAATACAATAAAGCTATGTATATTAGTTGAATTTATTTTATAAGTTTAAACCTTAGGGGAACATGGTAGAGGTTAGGTACCATCTTCATGGCTGCTGAATATTATGATATTTCGTCGTTGCGTGCAGGATATGAATGATTATTTACATTAAACTAATTCAGAATAATTTGTTGTCGTAGCAGGTGTTACTCAAAGTTAATTTGTTTATTTTTTTTCTCAGGTTACCTACAATGATGATGAAGAGATAATCGGTATTTTCTTTGTAGCAGTGTTGATTACAATAAAGCTGCTATCTGATGTATATTAGTTGAATTCATTGTATAAGTTTAGACCTTGGGGGAACATAGTAGAGATTAGGTACCATCTTCCTGGTCATGTTTCTATATTGTTGTTTACATTTTTCCTGTTAACAACTTAACACATTAGCAATACGCCTTTAAAAGGGAGAAAATCATGTTTTTAATAGAAATATGAACTTGGTCTTCTATATATGTGGCTAGAGATTCTTTTAGAAAATATATGTTTTGAGCTTATGTACATATGTAATGTGTATCTGTAACTAAAACCCGTGTTGACTACTTCTTAGAGCTCAAAGAAATTATAGAATCATAAAGGCTTCTGGAAGTAGAAGATATTATCTGCATGTTGCTAATCAAGAATTTTTTTAATTCAATGTGACTGTGTGGTGAAAACAATGCATCCTGGAAAGAGAAAATTTGTCAGCATGGCCATATCTTATAGTTGGATCATTTTCTTGAACGGATTGCTATTGTGATGATGATTCTGGAACTGGAGAGCGATACTGATGTATAAAATGAAATAACACATTGTTAAAGACAAAAAAAAATCACTTTACATCTCAATATGATATTGAACTGAAAAAAGCTTATTAATTTACCTTCTCTACCAAGTTAGGGTCTGATAAAAAGCTTTAGGATTATACTAATGGTAATCGATAATTTCAGAACACATTCTTATATCTTGAGCGATGTGGCATTTTTGGGGTTCTTTCTTCATGGTTGTTGCATTGTAACGCTGTAACTAAAGAAAGGGTTTGCGCCTATTGCTGCACTTTTATCTTCAGTTTTACATGATTCGGTGTTTGGTAATATGGACATGCATGAACTTGACAACACCCCATGACCTTTGAAGTGGGTACGTAATAACTTAAATATGTATGTATATAAATCATGCACTGTGTGTTTGTAAATGTGTATATGCATGTATCTTTCTATATGAAAACATATAATGGTTGTTTTGATATGACAGGTTGCCTCGATAGCAATATCGAATGGAATTTCTTGCATTTAAGCAATATCAACTGAACTGCTAACAAATGCAACTAACAATAAGCCTCATACTTTGAAACAACAGGCTCATGTTTTGGCACGCCAGAAGGATGCTATGAAACGAGGCATATCCTTAAACAAGTCCTGATAAGCTTCAAATCAATGGTGGGCTCATGATGGTTTTATATAGGTTTTACAAATTTTTTTATGTAACTGCTGACAAATGAAATTAACAATAAGCCTCATCATGCTTTGAAACAACAGGCTCATGTTTTGGCACGCCAGAAGGATGCTTTGAAACGGAGGACTGAATTATTGAATTGGATGGCTAATACACAAAAATGAGCTGACGCATTGGCATGTCTGGCTGGGGCAGAAAAAAGGGACGATGCATTGCGATTGTCTCTGGCTGTTGATTGGCGCAACGGGCTGAAGAATTTTCGGAAGATGATTGCATTTTGGCAATAGGCAAAAAGCATTGCGTCAACGATCCAAAGCATCACGTCAACGAGTTGGTGCGTACATGACAAGTATGGAGTTTTTTAAACAAAGCTACAAGGAGTTGTTAAGGAGGATCAGAAACCGATGGAAGCAAACAAATAAAGTGATATCTCAATTCTTTATATGAGCGTGTTATTTCTGGTGAGTTTTATTGCTTTTTGTTATTTGATATCATATAGTTACATAGTTATGATTGTTGTAAATATTAATCACATGAAGTGTTTTGTTGATCAAGTTGTACATTGGATGTAGTTTCAAGACTCAAGAGGTACTTTAGATGTCAAACATTCTAAGTGAGTTTACTTCAACCTTGTAACTTTTTGAGCTCTTTTAGATTGTATATCAATAATTTAATTACATCATATACGACTATACGTGTAGATTTAGGTTTTAGGTTATATTGTGATTAGGTTTAGGTTTTATTTGAGGTTTTGTAGATGATTGGAATAATGAGATTTTGATGTTGCGTATACAAGGATTCAATACGAGTAGATTTAGGTTTTATTATGATTAGTTTAGCTTTTATTTGAGGTTTTTGTAGGTGATTGCAATTATGTGATTTTGAATTAGTTTGAATGATTAGATTCAGGTTTTATTGCAGATACTCGGTTTCGAAGAAGAATGATTATGTAATCGGCTTAGAGTTTGAGGTTTTACTGTGATTAGTTTCAGGTTTTGTTTGAGTTTTTGGTAATTATAATCGTGTGATTTTGAATTAGTTTGGATGATTAGATTTAGGTTTTAATGTCAATGCTTCAGTTCCAGAGAAGAATGATTGTGTACTTGGCTTAGAGTTAGGTTATATTCGAGGTTTTTGCAGCGGTAATCATCTGATTGTGAATGAGTTTTGAGTTGGTAGTGAGTTAGATGAGACGTGTGGTTATAAGTTAGGTTTATGTTTTGGAAGTAGCATTGTTAACTTAGATGGGGTTGTAGAGCTCACAAGTCTAGCTGGGGCTTTTTGATAGGCCACCGTAGTATAAAATTGATATGAGGATTTATGACAATAAAACTCATAAAACAAAAAAAAACAAAAAGAACCTTATTACCCTATTAACTAACATAAAAGTCAAACACTAACTTGCAACGGCGTTAAAAATTAGCCTATGAAATAAAATCAAATACATACACCAATAACCATCAACGTTAACTACATTCATTTTTACAAAATAAATTGTTTATCAAATAACTTACTAATTATCCAATTATTAATTTGATGAATTGTTAAATCATTTATTTTTATAAACTATGCACATTAATTACATATGTACAACCATGTAAAACATACGTTCATAATAACCAGGGGCTACAATACATAAGCTAACCCATGTTTTTAAAAATAACAAGGGACTACAATACATAAGTTAACTCGTGTTTTTCAAAATAACAACAAATAATGTAAAACTGTCTAAAATTTTTTTTTAAATAAAACACTTCGTCTTAAAGATACAACAATCACAACCTTAAAGTAACAAAAAAAACCACAAAAATTCCAAAACATAAAAAAAATTAAACTAGGGGAGGGGAAAACAATACTTAAGCTATAATCTATAATGTTTTTTCAAAATTAATACATAACAAATATTATGTAAAATACTAGGTCATAATTTTTTAAAAAAAAATTAATTAACCAATCTTCGTCTTAAAAAGTATTATTATACTTCAATCCACACAAACCCTTTAAAGTTAAACAAAAAAAAAAAAATAAACCACCAAAAAACTTTTCCCAATAACAAACTCCGTGGCCCGTCCGGGGCGGGATTACGTTAATAATAGTATACTTATTATTTCATCCAACCCCCCAACACCCCCCCCACACACAACAACCCTTCAACTTTTTTTTTTTATATTTATAATATATATATATACTATATATAATATATTTCTTTATAATTATTATTATTAATATTTCATATTATATATATATAAAAATTTATACAATTATTAAATATATTTATATATATTATTTACCATTTATATATATATTACAACAAACACCACAAATTTATATATTATATATTTTAATTTCATTTGTGGATTTGGCTAAAACAAAAACCACCTTTAGGTGACAATAAGGTTGGGTGGGATGCCTCATATTCTTTTCGTTTATGGGGGACCGACCATCGGGTGGGGCCACGTCAGCTCTCTTCACTCCTTCTATCAACCAATTTAATACCCCTTTTTCCCACTTATTAAACAATTTTCATCAATCTCTCATTTTTTTGACCCCAACCCCACCCCACAATTTTTTATTTTCTTTTCCATTTTTTTTTTCACCACCAACATAACTAATTAAATTTTTTATTTTTAAAAAATTAAAAAATTTTTACATTTTTGACAATTAAACGTTAATAAAAAATTATAATTTCGTATACACAAAAGATTTAATAAAATATAGGAAAACTAATTAATCAAAATAAATAAAAAAAAACGGATTCGGGTAAAAATTTTAATAAATAAAAGCGTTTGTGGATTCGGTTTTCCCATTTATTTACAGCTTGTTCTTTGTGTCCATTGGGAATGTAAGGCGGCTTTCAAATGTAAGCGGCTTTCTCCGGCGGCAACGAGGAGGGATCGATTATGAGAAACTCTAACTCTCTACACTTCAGCAACCCTAGTTCTTTCTTTCTCGTCGCCTCGTACGCGGCTTCGGCAGCTTCACATTTGCGTCTATAATCTTGAGATAGAACCCCCGTTATAGACTCCGATTGACTCCCCCCGGTGCTCCTTCTGACGCTCGACGTGTCCACCGATTTTTGTTTTTTCGCGGGTCAAGGTTTGCCGGCGGGACGAGCTCTCGGATCAGGGCCAAATAGCTCGGTGAGATTATTTTCATCAATCGGCTTTGCCGCATCCCATTTGGGGTACGATTTCAAAATATTCCACGAGTGAACATATTGAAACTTTTTATTACCATATCGCTCCATATAAGTGTTCTTTGCATTCTTGATATGGTTAGCCTCATTTCCCTCGCTTTTACGTGTTAAATGTTTTTAAATAGCGTTGAACCTTTGGCAATTACCGTTAATCCTACTCCATTTTCCCGTCATCATATTTTTGGTACGAGGAGCCCTTTTTGTTCGCGTGTTGAAATCTTGCACAATCAAGTTCCAAAACACGTCATCGGATTGGTTTTTTCTGATACTGGCATTTTGAGAGTGTTCGACCTAACTCTCGATTAGCAAGATTTCTTCATCGCGATTCCAACGGGTATTGGCTCGCTTTTCTTCCACGTCACCATCATCGTCCTCATCTAAATCGACAATGGGTTGTTTTTTTGACACTTTTTATGTTTACGCCTTGCATCATGAGGTTCTTTGGCTTGTGGTACTTTGAATTATGGTTGTGATGATTGTGATGAAAAATATTGCGGTGGTGATGGTTGTGATGGAAAATATTGCGGTTGGGTATTTCTTGGATTTGGGAGATTTTGGAAGCCGAATTGTTGTTGGTGTTGATGATATGCAAGTTGTTGTTGATAAGCTTGATCGAGTGTCATTTGCGTTCCAAACGGAGGATACGGTTGTGAGGAAGAATATGAGTTTTGTGATGATGGGGTATGGTGATCCCAAACTATGATTGATTCTTTAGCTTGTAAAGAGTATGTTACCTTGGATAAATCCAAAATAACAATGGTATTTGTGTGTATATTAAAGAGTATACGGAATCTACTCTTTAATACTTAGAAGAACTATGAATGTAACAGTAAATATGATTGAACAAAGATGTAACAAAAAGCTTCAATATTATTAAGATCAATAATACGAGTACTCTATCTAGTACTAGGGTTTACAACCTTTAAGCTATGTATGCAACTCTATAAAAATCACACATTAACATCATAACCTAGGATCTCCTTTTATATACCAAGGAGTCCTTTACAAGATAACTACAAATCTTCTATAATTCTAATCTTATATGCATATCTTTCTAACTAAATAGAATATACACATAATAAGTCAATACATATCTCTTCACACGTCTTTATCTCTTGAGTGGTCTTAAGTCTTCATGCAACAGTCTTAACTCCTTCAGCAGTGTTAAGTTAGTACAGGAAGTACTAACTTTCTTCTACCAGTACTAACTAGTTAGTACTGACAGTTGTAATCTTGAGCAGTACTAAGTCTTTGGCTTGGCAGTACTAAGTGTTTGAGTTTAATTCCCAACAGGGTAGACAGATTCGATTGGTTTCGTGAAGACGAGTATTGTTGCGGGTTAGTGTTGAGAAGATTGGTAAAATAACCTTCCTTTGGAGGTTGAGACTTTTTTTGTTGAGATATTGAAAGTAAATGATGTTTTTGGTAGAGAAGTGTGTGTTAAAATGTAAAAATGAAGTGTTATTTATAATAAAATATGGGTATAAATTATAAAAAATTGGTTTATAAAATTATCCGTTGCAAACAACTGTTATATTCAAAAAAGTCTTTTGTCTTTATCTGGCTCACTATCTCGTCGCAGGGTGGACTAGCGAATAGTGGCGAGCAAGATGGGTGTGGTGGAGAGGCTGTAGCGAGTGCCACGTAGGAATGACGAAGGTGCTTGTATCACTATATAGATCGCTCTTGTGGGTGTTATTTAAGCATTCTGTTTTTACAAAGAACACATTTAATGAACTCATTATACTATATTCTATGAGTCACTAAAAAAATGACCAACGACGTTATCGCTTCGTTTTTGGGCTCCCTGTGGCCTGTTTGCTTGGGTCCAGTCATTTGTCACGTTTTTTCTTCCCTTTTTTCCTTTTTTTACCTATTTCTTTTCTAAAGACACTTTAGTTTTCTATGCATTGAGATTGAGGGTTCAGGATACTTCTACTGTTGTGTCATCCACCTAGCCGCTTCGTCGATTGCATTTACGGTATGTAGCTTTAAATCTTTTTTTGATTATATTTACAGGAAAAGATTAGATTACTGCATGTTTTGTATTTGCATGTTCTAATGATTTTCATGTGTTATCTTTATCATACGATTTTTGCCACTATTAGCAATGTTTACAATGATTTTGCTTAATTTTTGTGCTTGCTGTCGTTAGTTTCCAATTTGGGTTTACTTATTTAATTGTTATCGGATATCAATGTTGCACTTACTCCTGTTTACCTTACTTAGTTGATAGAAGTAGATGATATAGATAGTCTCTTACTTTGTGACCATCTTTGTTTGAATGAAAACTAAAAGGAAGTTAGTCCCTAAGTCCAACCCTCATACTGGGGTTGTAACGTTGCTCCCTTAGATGTGGCCGACCGTATTTGATGTGTTTCAAAAGCTTTAAATTTATAATGACTGAAAATACCAATTTTATTATAGGGAAACACATGGGTAAAAGTATAACCCACGTAGGTAGTATAATCTTTTTTAGGTAAGACCAGGTCGTCTATAGGGATTTAAGTAGTATTCAAATAATCAAAAGAGAATAGACTTTAACAATTTTGTAAATAACTTTTTACCAGTGATAATAAAGATGACTACTCGGATAGTTGAAAATAATTCATAAGTGTTGGAAATGATTAAGACCTCAAAGATGGAACCTTTAACTTATAAAAAGGATTTCTCGTCAGAAAACGTTTTCACAAATTAACTTGATTAACTCAAGACTTATATTTAGTTAACTAGACCAAATGTGTCACTCAAATAATCTAGTTTCTAATATATCAAAGCTTATTTTGTTTATCAGTTTACGAAAGTGGATTTCTCGACACAGACGTTAAAGATCATAGACAAATCTTTAAAACCACATAGATCATAACGGGTCTTTCGACCTATACCGATATGATTATATAATCTAAGATTGATAAGCAAAACCGACCAGATAGGATATAATAGGATTGCAACATAAGCTTGAGATTAAAGAGATCACGATCATACCAAACACTTATTCATTATCATAACATCACCGAGTAGTCATGAGAGATTTAGCCTCTCATGGCTAAGGAGTTCATAACATAACTTGATTTGATAACAAACTTCATTCTTTTACTAAACTAGTATGATGTTCTTCGTCGTTCTTGGTGATTTGATCTTGATTCTTCAAGGGATATGGTGTTTATGCTTGGAGAATACTTGGAAAGTGTTTAGGACTTCATAGGAGATAAGAGGATGATTGAGAGATGGATACTTAGTTGATTGTAAGTATGAGATGATTTGAAAATGTGAAATTCGTCCTGTACTTATAGGCTGAGTGAAGGGTGAAAGTGCGGCGCAGAAAGAAATTTGTGCGGCGTACTTGGTGATTAAATGCGAGGGAATTAAATGTTTAGTGAAGAAGTGCAGCACACAAAAGAAATTGTGCGGCGTACTTAGGGTATTAATGCAGTAGCATTTAAGTCTTCATTTATTCTTCATTGTCAGATAGAAAGTGCGGCGCACAAAGGAAATTGTGTGGCGTACTTGTGGAGTTAATGCGTACAATTGACTGTCTTTAATTCCATTGACTTGAGAGGAAGTACGGTGCACAAAGGATAAGTGAGGCGCACATTTGCACTTTTAAGCTTGATTCTTCATATTTTATTGTATATAGTGTTCCCGAAGTATAATTACTCGATCTTTGTTGTGTTTGAGCTCGAGATATCTTCAAGTGAACCTGCACATATTTCATGCTATTAAGTATCAAAGTTTACGAGAAATGATTAAATATATACAAATAACGCCACCTAAAACATGTATAATTTGGGCGTTATCAAATCCCTCCGCACTTAGTTATTGCTTGCCCTCAATAAATCAAAGCGAGAAAATAAAATCATTTATCGTGACGTGGAGAAAATTTGGATTTTACATGTGTTTACAGGTTTAGATAACTTTTCAGGCATTGACATATAACTCAGCACCTCACATAGGTAGATGTGTTTGATTTATAATTCACTCAGTTCACTCAGATAGGGTTTTATATATATTTTTGTGAAGACACTCAATTTGCACAGTCATAATCTAGACATTCATGCGCCGAACATAAGCCTTTATTTCTTCGAACGATTATAACACATATATAACTTTTTTTTTACCAAATACTAAGGCTTGGCACAGACTTCTTCAATCAATTTTTAGATACTTCAGCAACATAGCATTTAAGGGATCGCTTGCAATAACATAGCTTGCGGGATACATTACACTGTGATAGCTCGATCTAGGTAAATGATGATTAAGCACAAGTTCTAGAGCTTCTAAAATTAACCAGCTCTCTCAAATATAATTATCAACCAATACCAATGTTCTAGAAAAGGCGACAAAGACCATACATACACATCCGTAACAACGGAATAGACACATATAACTGCAATCAAACTTAACTCGAACAAGGCTAAATGTGCATCAAAAAACTTAGGTAACCAAAGGTGGATACCCGAATATTGCTAAAAAAAAAGGGCCCCCCTTGGATTTCTCACCAATTTTGAGTGGATTTGGGTGTGTAGCTATAAAGTCAATCCGGTTGAATTACCTTAAAAGACATTTTTTACTTTGAAAGCATATATAGTTAAGAATTTTCATAAAATATTAGCTAGAAAATTTGTAACCAGGGCAAACATAGAAGGGATTCATATTTCCTATTTGGGGCTCTCCTCCACACTTAAGTTGAACATTGCCCTCAATGTGATAACTGATAATAGAGATAAAATAGGGAAAATTAAGGGAAAACGGTACTTCCTGGGGCATAGAGAAATGCATAGCGGAGGTAGAGCTATCTTGAGCATACGTCGACATTTTTCATATCTTAGAAGCTAAATTACCTGCATAAGAGTAAATATACAAAAGCACACAAAAAGAAAATATTTTTGTTTTTTTTAGAAAATAAATAATATTAGTAGAAGAATGGAGGAGGAACTCCTCCACACTTAAGTGAAAGCACGGGTTGCCTCCCGAGAAGCGCTTAATTTTTAAGAGAGTCGTTAGCTAGACTCGTATTTCGGGAGTCATTAGTTTGGGAAAAAGGGAGTGACTGCTTCCCTTGGGTCATTGTCTTCTTCGTGATATAGTTTAAGTCGATGGCCATTGACTATGAACGTCTTTCCATCTTTTCCATAAAGTTCAACATATCCAGATGGGTATTGATGTTTCACTATATAAGGTCCTAACCATCGGGATCTGAGTTTCGGTTGTTTAAATTTGTACTTTGAGTGAAAAAGCAATACTTTATTCCATATTAGAATCCTTTCTCATTCCTTAATTTTCTGTCATGCTAGACTTGGTTCTCCTTGTATAGACGAGAGTTTTCATAAGCTTGGTGTCTAAAGTTTCATCTAACTCGTGTAACTGAAATATTCTTTTCTCACCAGCAGCGATGAGATCTGGGTTATAATTTTTCAGTGCCCAGTATGCATGGTGTTCAATTTCAAATGGTAAGTGCAATTTTTCCATATATAAGTTTGTATGGTGTTGTACCGGTTGGTGTTTTGTAAGCAGTGCAAAAAGCCCACATAGCTCATCAAGTTTCCCTTGACCAAAAAAAGATGTCTTTAACAGTATATTATTCAATAATTCTTTTTAAGAGCTTTGTTCGTATTTTCAACTTGATCACTAGTTTGAGGGTGATAAGATATAGAGAAACGGTGATTAACTCTATATCTTTTCATGGTTTTTCCATTATTTTGTTACAAAAGTGGGTACCTCAATCGCTGATTAGAGCTTTGGGCATTTCGAAATGGCAGAATAGTTTCTTCAGAAAGGTGATTACTACTCGGGCATCATTGGTTGGTAAAGCTTGAGCTTCGGCCCATTTAGATACGTAATCAACAACGACAATAAGTATTTCAAAATTATGTGATTTTAGGAATGGTCCCATAAAGTCGATACCTATATGTCAAAAATTTCCACATACTTGAATTGATGTTTTAAGGGCATTTCCTCAACGTTATGATATATTTCTGGTCCTATAGACAGCTTCATATAAGCGGACTAGAGTATGAATGCTTATTTGATGATTGTTGGCCATAAAATCCTGAATCAAGGAATTTTTAGCTGTTATGATTGTTCCCATAATGTCCACCTAATGATCGATGACATTGATCTAAAATGATTCGGGTTTCTGGTCTAGATATACAACGTCTGATCATACCGTCAGAGCATACTTTGAAGAGATAAGGTTCCTCCCAAAAGTAGTGTTTGAGGTCAGGAAGTAATTTTTTTTTGGTTTTTTCTTATTTGTTTGATATGTCGTATTCCCTTTGGTATAAATATTACCGACTATGTGTTTTTGCAAGTCTGGAACCATGGTATTCATTAATGTTGATTTCCCATAAAGAGTTTCTCCGAAGAAAAAAAAAAAAATTTATCATCTACTTCACTATCATTGCTTTGATTTCATCATTTTTTGATTCGGATAATTGATCGGCTGCAACAATTTTGTTCCATTTCTATCTTGTTTCTATGTCAAATCTATGCAGAAGTAAAAATCCATCATAAGGCATGGAACTTGGGGGACTTAAATGGAAACATTAGGATTTTTGTCTTCTAGTGGTTGACTTCTGTTGACCAAGGTTTGACTTTTGTTGACCATGGTTTGACCAATTTTGATTGAAGGTTGACTTTTCTTGGCTTTGGCTTTGAATCCTTGGCTTCTTTTGTGCTCTTTCGTTTCCCGTGTCCGTGTTTGTCCGTTTTTTACGGTTTTCTTGTGATATTTGTTTTATCCGTACCTGCACATACAAAACACAAAAACAAGCATATCTTTGCCATTTTTAATCTGTTTTGGGTCATTTAGGGTCATTTTTTGTGTTAACGGATATGTGTAGTTTACACTTATCATTGATCAACCATCTACATCCTCTAAACCCAAGAAGAAACAACCATCTAAGAAGACTCGGAGACAGGAGGCAGAGGTTCCTCAAAATGAGACAGAGCATGAGGAAAAGTGTACCACACGCCTTCCAATGATCCACAAACCTAGTGGTTGAAGGATATAATGCACTAACTGATTTTGATGGTTTTATTACCAAATTGGCGAAACACAGGTTCGTGTTCAGTGGTTAAGAAAAAGCAAAGGATGCCTCATCGCAAAGGATGCTCAAGCAAAGAGATTGATGCATTTAAAGAAGAGGATCCAAAGGTTTGGAAAGGAAGAAAAAGTCCAAGAAAACCAACAGGGTTTGAAGAAACTCAAGAAATTGGTATGGTCCCTAAGGAGAGGTTGTGTCCTTGAAAGATTCAGTAGAGTTTTTTATTGGGTGCGTCCTAAGAAGCATCCAAACAGGGGAGATATTGCAAGATCTTGATAAGGATGAATGATTGTACCTTAAGTTGATGAAACTTCAAGAAAGACGGGATATGAATTGATGTTTGATACAGGAGTTTTTGGGATGCTGAAGAGGAAGGCCTGTAGAAGCAAAAGTTTGATGAGAAAATGAACAGAGTACTAAGCTCTTTGATGATAGTACAAGCTTGGTGATAATCAGTTTACTAGCAAAAACTGCTTAGTGTTGATGTAGTTCGCTCCTAAACAACTATTAAGGAAAATCACTGTTGGCTTAGACACTTATAAGATCAAAGCAGCTAAGCCTAAATTATTGTTACTAAACTAGACTAAACTACTGCTGACAACAACAACAACTAACAAGACCCAAAGGCTAGAAGGGAGTAGTATAGACATGATCAAGTGAGTTCAGAGCTCCCCAAGAGCACAAACCTTCAAATTTCTATATCTAAGACAAAGGAAAATGTAATTATGATTGATGCCAGAAGTTCCTTTAAAAAGAAAAGGATCAAATTTTCCTCTTAGATGAACAAATTGCAATAGATATTCAACTAATAAGATGCTGATATTAATAGAAGAATCCAAGCTAGCAAGGAAAAAGAATAAGAAGCAAATATAGCATTGATTTGAGTCCATGGGAAAATACACAAGCTATGAAATAGGCTGATATATTACTTACTTTACGGCTAAAATGTACTCGCCAATCAAAAGAAAAGATGAGGTTAACAGATGCAAAAAAGGAAAACTATTTATGTGAACTAATGGAGAAAAGAAGAAAAAAATGTACTTAACCTTAACACTGGCACCTCATCGCAGCGAAGAAAAGAGAAATAGACCACACTAACCTAAGGCACAGAACAAGAAGAGGAATTCAAATGTCTACCTATCATAAAAGCACATGGGTGGAATGGTGGATAGCAACATACAAACAGACTAAAGGGTGGAAAGGGAAAGAGTATTGATGAAATACAAATATTGTTTGACAAGGAAATGAAGAGGGTTAAATACATTTGTTTCTATGGGTTCTGCTGTGGTACACATGAAGAGCAAAGGAAGTGCGAGGAATAAGGGTTGGGTGGGGAGGGGTGTCGGGAGGGGTGGTAGTGGTGAGTGTGATACAGACATCTAAATGCAAACAAGAAAGAAGCTGCTTGGAAGGAAAAGAGCAAATGAGCATTATCCTGCAAAAAGAAACAAAGAATGAAATGGAAGACAAATAGTCAGATGAAGTTGAAGAATGTTGAAGAAGATGATAAGGTGAGCCTAAAAAAAACATTTGGTGATTAAAAAAGATGAGAGATATAGGATCAATTGATGTTATTACTAACCACTTGCTAGCCGGGAAATCATCCAAGAGGGGTGAATATTATTACGGAAGGGCAGTCATAAGAAGGGGTATATATGGGTAGTCGGAGTAAGGCGAGGGGGTTGATAAAGCAGCAGATGTTGAGGGAGGGGTGGTTTTTGACGAGTGGATAGGACATGAGGAGGGGGGGAGGTTCAGAGGTGTATGAAGGAGATAGGGTCAGTAGGGGGGGCAGTGAGTGGGTGGGATGCTGTGGGGGATGGGGCGGGGTGGGGGGGGGAGGGGGGGGGGTTGGGTTGGGTTATGAGATGAGGGTTTAGGTGGGGTTGGTGGGGGGGGTGTGTTGGGTGGGGGGGGGTGGGAGTTATGGGGGTGGGGAAAGTGGGGAATGAGACGGGGGAGGGTTGGGGGGTGAGAGGGTGGGTGGGGAGGGGGGGGGGTGGGGTTATAGATGTAGGGGGGGTGGGACTGGGGGGGGGCGTGGTTGGTGGGTGGGGGGTTGGAATAGGGGCTGTTAGATGTTGGGGCTGGAGGTTGGTCAGGCGTGGATGGTTAGTATGGTAGTATGGAGGTTAGTTATTGCAGTGAGTGGGGGGGGTATTGGGGGTGGGGGGAGAGGGGGGTGGTGGGGTTAGGGGGGGGTAGGAGCTGTGACATGTGGGGAGATGTGAGTCGAGCGGTTTCGGGTGGGGGGTTGGAGTAGTGTGGGGGTAGGCATGGGAGGGGAATGTGTAGTTGGGATTGGGGATGGGTTGCTGTTTGTTTATGGGGTATGGTAATGGGGTGGTTTTGGTAGGGTTAGTATGTGGAGGTGTGGGTTGGGGGGGGGGGGGTGTTGTTTTGAGGGGTTAGGTGGTGTAATGGGGGGGTGGGAGGTTTGGGGTGAAGGGGGATGGGTACATTGATTGTATTGTATTTTGTGGGTGTGTGTTTGTGGGGGTTTGATGATTGGGGGGTGGGGTGGTGGGTTGGGGGATGGGTTTGGGGGGTGGGGTTAATGGAAGATATAGATGGATGGGAACTTAATTGTTTAATTGGGAGTGGTGGTCATATTTTGGGTTCTAAATTAGTGGTGGGTGAGGGGTGGTTGGAAAGAATATATAGATTGGGGAGGGGGGGGGGGGAGGGGTTGTTTATTGCGCAGCTAAGCCTAAAGTTGTTACTACTGCTGCTACAACAACAACAACTACAAGACCCAAGGCTAGAGGGGTAGTAGTACAGGAGTCAAGTGAGTTCAGAGCTCCACAAGAGGCACAACCTTCAATTTCTAAAGACAAAGGAAAAGGTATTATGATTGAGCCAGAAGTTCCTTTAAAAAGAAAAGATCAAATTGCTCTTGATGAACAAATTGCAAGAGATATTCAAGCTAAGTTAGATGCTGAGTTAATAGAAGAACAAAAGCTAGCAAGGAAACAAGAAGAAGAAGCTAACATAGCATTGATTGAGTCATGGGAAAATACACAAGCTATGATGGAGGCTGATAGATTACTGGCTGAAAGACTCCAATCAAAAGAAAGAGAGGAGTTGACAGATGAGGAAAAAGGAAAACTATTTATGGAACTAATGGAGAAAAGAAGAAAACATTTTGCTGCACTCAGAGCACAAGAAAAGAGAAACAGACCTCCTACCAAGGCACAAAAGAGAACTCAAATGTCTACCTATCTTAAGCACATGGGTGGATACACATACAAACAGCTAAAGGGAAAGAGTTTTGATGAAATTCAAAAGTTGTTTGACAAGGAAATGAAGAGGGTAAATACCTTTGTGGCTATGGGTTCTGTGGTACATGAAAGCAAAGAAAAGAAGGTAGAAGGTAGTGAGGAGACAGCTAAAGGCAGCAGAAAGAAGCTGCTTGGAAGGAAAAGAGCAATAGCAAGAATCCTCAAAGAAACAAAGAATGAAGGAAGACAAAGAGTCAGATGAAGTTGAAGAAGTTGAAGAAGATGATGAAGGTGAGCTAAAAAAACATTTGGTGATTAAAAAGGATGAAGATATAGCAATTGATGTTATACCACTTGCTACCAAACTACCAATGATTATTGATTACAAGCTTCATAAAGAAGGTATGATGGTACATTATCAGTTGATAAGAGCAGATGGAAGTTTTAAGAGATACTATTCAATGATAAGGATGCTATAAGGAATAGACAGAGAAGACTTTGAGGCTCTTTGGAGGATAGTCAAGACAAAGTATAGTGATATAAGGCCTGAAGATGAATTTGAAAGAGTGTTGTGGGGAGATTTGAAAGTCATGTTTGAACCAGACAAAAGGAGTGATGTATGGAGAAATTTACAAGGATACAGGGTGACCATTTGGAAGTTGATTGATTCATCTGGAGTTCACTTTGTAAGGTTTGAAAATGTTCACATTTTTATGTTGGTTGAAAAGAGATATCCCCTCACACCAATAACCATCACCAATATGCTAAACAAGAAACTTCAAACTAATCATCAAAATGAGATGTGCTATCAGCTGCTAAAGCTTATGGTAAAGCAGCAAAAAGGTCAATGAAAGGTTTGAATGCATCTTCCTAAGTATGATAAAGACTTTTAAAGAAGAAACTTGAAGATTCAGAAGATGAACATCAAGTTTAGCGGAGGATTGTTAGAACTTAAAAGACTTCATGGATTCTTAGAAGTTACTACTGCTCAGATAATAGAAATTATGCTAAGTGGTTGGTACTGGTAGTATAATGTTACCACTGCTAGTTACTACTGTTAGTATAATTTAGTACTGATAGCATAAAGTTATTGTTGTTAGTTGAAGTTAAGACTGCTTAGTGTTGAAGACTAAAATATAAGCTAAGTAGTTAGTGCTGCTAGTAGTAAATGTTAAGACTGCTAGTACAAGTTACTACTGTTAGTATATATTAGTACTGCTAGTACTAATGTCACTACTGCTTATGTTTATTAGTGCTGCTGGTGAAAAGATTACAACTGCTTGAAGACTTTCTACTGTCAAGAGGATAAAGACGAAAGACGAATTAAAAGAGATACAAGTTGTTATTGAGAACAAGAATACATGAGTGACGAATAAAGTTTTGAGCTATTTAATAGTACAAGATATACCTAATTTAATTTTATTTAAAAGATTACGTTTTTATTTTAGAACAGATTAATATAACTTAGGAGTGTATTTAGTAAGCCCGACAAGGACTCGACTTAGTCTATAAAAAAAGAGGCTCTAGGCATTAGATTAGATACCAGTTTTGCATAAATAAGTTTTTTCAAATGTTGTTCAATCGATTTTCAGAAAAGTTTCCCAAGGATTGTAAACCCAAGAAATTCAAGTCAAAGAGTACTCGTAAAGAGTACTCGTATTATTGATCTAATAATATTGGAGTGTTTGGTTATATCTTTGTTTGTTCAAGATTATTGTTTTATTCATAATACTTCTAGGTATTAAGGTGTAGATTCCGCATACACTTTAGTATACATACAAAGTTTCAACAACAAGTTATTTTAGATTTATCCAAGGTAATTTAACCTTAGACAACCTAAGGAATCGATCTAGGATTGGGATCAACAGATCCTTTGGGAATGTATTATAAGAAGAATGTGGACCATGTTAAACTACTTTAGGAAGATGTCACTCACCAGATTGACAACAGAGGTCACAAAAAGCAAGACACGATGTACTACCCTCGATTCGCCAAAGTTATCATTCATCACTTCCTTACCAAAGACAAGACAGTCTCCAAAAGAAACAAGATTGGCATGCATACCTCTAGAGATGACTATCTGATAAACACTTTGAGATTCGTCTCTATAAAGGAAGAATCTTAAATTTATGGAGCTTGACTTCCAGAATCTATGACATGTCCTGAGATGCGGGAATCCAAAGCTTACAAGACATATCTTGGCTATGCTACATGAGCTACACCTCCTAAGAAGGCGAGAAAGTTCAAGAAGCCTGCTTCTCCTCAACTCACTACTGTCCCAGCTTTACCTGAAGAACCCATAAGGAAGTCAAAGAGAGTTAAGAGACCTGCCAAGAAGTCTACTAATGCACCAACAGCAGGTGTAGTCATTAGAGATACTCCTGTGAAGTCTTCGTCTAAGAAGAAGGAAAAGGTGACTATTAAGAAACACAAAGGAATTGATTTCTACATTGTTAGTTTACAGTACGTACCAACGAATAATCGATTATCGCATAAATAATAAAATCAGTTATGTTTAGACGAACTAATTATCTCACAATCCTCTCCTTTTTTCTCTCTTACATTTTTTTGTATTCTTCTATTTTTTCGATTTTTTGTATTTTTTTTAACAACTAGAAAACGAATAAAGGTGTAAAATTTTACCACTTCACGATCATAATAATTCTGGATAATAATTCCATAACCTCAACTCCAGAACCAAAATACTAAGTGAAAAGTAGTAAACAAATGAAAAATAAAAGAAACTACTTTAACATTCCCATTACAATGTGCAATTCCCAGCCTAATGAAAGATAAAAAAAATACGCACACGAAAATAGCAAGTACACACTTTTACACAAAAGTAACTAGCAACCAACCACGGACTTTAATCTAGAGGGCAGGCTAAGGTGTAAAGGTGTACGAAACATATTTTAGTGGTGTAAGGAACGAAAGGAATGGCTTAAAAGATTTTTCTAGGGGTATCTTACTCTAAAAATGAGAGTAACAAAGTAGTTTTATACAAGGGTTAACTAACTAGTATAGTTAATTAATATCACATAATATTTGTAAATGACATAGGCCATTTGGTTTAATCCTAGAAATTTACCAATCTAGACAAGTCACTCCAATTATAACAATAATACTCATTATGGTGGTCTCGAATAGTATACCAAGCCAAGTTCTAAAGTTTACTACAATCATCGGCACACTCACATATTTGTGGAATTGTAGTAAAATGGGGGAAACATAATAGGCTTAATCCTCACAATATGGAAATAAGAGTTATGTGTGCGGGTTATGCAACTAATAATCTACAAAAACATGCTATTTTTTTTAAAATTTAAGCGTAAATTAGGTATATTCTTGTGAAAATAAGGACAAGTAGCATTCTAATTCTCCCCTCTCCACTTGAAATATACGACGCCCACGTTGTATAAATTTAGCATGAAATACATTAAATATAAAGAATTAGAACGAAAACTTCCTTGAAATTTGCTCGGTATGATCCTCCATGATAAGTATTTGAGCAACTATGTGTGTTGTGTTGCGAAGAGCGTCAGAATCCTAGAACAAACAACACACATAAGATTCCAGATTATCTGCATACCACCACTTTCTTTATTCACGTTCAGTACTTCTCTGTCTTAACATAAAGAAAATCACAGCAATTGTATCTCCAAATAAACGTTGGTTAGGAAATAAAAACAATAGCTATACATGATAGTCGATACGCCGTATCCATGGTGATGGATATGTCATATTAAAACATGTAAGAAAAATAATCAATACGGGTCAGAGGTCAAATATGTTGCGTTCATAATTCTGAATACGCCGTATTGACAAGTCTGACAATAAAGTTTCAAAAGTACTGAAAAATAAAAAGATAATGTGTCCAGAGTATTCAATACGCTGTATTCATTGGGTTAGATACGCCGTATCGACATACCGGGCAGACAGACTCGATACAAAAATTGAAATAACATTCTGGGTTGTCTCCCGGCAAGCACTTTTGTTTATTGAAGAGTCTTTAAGTTAGACTCCCTCCAGCTCTATGTTGTACTCGTCACGGACCATCATCTCATATGCAAGTTCATGAATAACTACTAAATTTCTTGGATACCAAAACAACATAGACATAAATGAAAACTTCTGGATTTTAGTGAATTTAAAAGAACGCACCTTGGCCTTCGCGACACCAATTCACAGAATTAAATAACACCTATATACCACTTATCCTTATAGACTAACTTGGGGTCGAAGGGGATGTCAAATGGCACATATAAATTTTTAACAAAATTCATAAGCATACCCTCGTTAAAATATTTCCAAATCATGATATTTGTTAGGAATACGAAATTCCTAGGAAAGTGTCGATCACTCCATAGATAACAGTCGTTAGCTCATTTAGTTATTTTTGGAACCTTAATAGGCCAAGTTAGGAAAAGCCCATGGAAAGCCCATGTAAGCCCATCCATGGCCGGCCTTATTAGGGTATAAATACACCTCTCCATGCTTTGGAGAGGTGGTTGGTTGGTTGTATGTCTCATTTTTCACTTAATGCATTTCATGTTCTCTACTTTCTCTCACTAGAAAAATACATCCTTCCTCCTACTTTCTCTCTCTAGTTCTTGGTTCATAGATCAAAGATTACTTGTATTCTACAATTGGTATCAAGAGCCATGGAGTGATTTGCTTAGTTTTTTTGTGTTTATTTAGTTCTTTTGGTTCGTTTTTTTTCGTACGCCTTTTCTTCTTTTCTTTTGTTTTTTGAAGCTTAGTTGTACACTAAAAGATCATTTACCTAGGTAAAGTTGATCTAGTATCTTTGGATATAGGTGTATTTGCTTTGGTTCAAAGAAAATCTCATTTTTGTTCATCTTTTGTTTTCAAAAAACCTTATAAAGTACAAATCTTGATTTTGAAATTTTCGGCTTAAAAACCATAAAGTTGTCATTTTTAAGGTACCTATTGGTTTAAGAATACTAGTTGTACAAGAAATTTTAGGAAAAAACAATCAAAAAGGTGTCTTTTTGTGTTTTAAAGATTTTGAGTTTCGTCCGTGTGTTACCCTAATTCGCAGTTCACGAATTGGCAATTTAGTGTTACCCAAATTCGCAATACCCAAATTAGCAAATTCTGTTGTAGCCGAATTCGCAATATCCGAATTAGCAATTTCTGTTGTAGCCGAATTCGCAATACCCGTGTTGATCCCAATGAATAGATCTTTAACTCCTTAGCTTGATGTAAGGTTTAGTATCCTTGGATAAATCCAAAAGTACTAAGAATGAATAGACTATAGAACTCATGTAGTGTTTATTATTAATGATGATACATTTATTTATGAGATTTGCTACATCCACAAAATATTTACAAACAAACATCCATAAAGAGATGTTTATTTTTTATTGGTTTAATTCAAAAAAAGAGAAAATGTATCAAAATACACCAATCACACATTAACACCACATCTTTGTGAATGTTTGTTTGTAAATATTTTGTGGATGTAGCAACTCTCTTTATTTATTACTGACCATCTAAATCCTCATCTAGTCATCTGCACAACCATGTTCACAATGAGACTCCTAATATACAATATACTTTTGTGACTAAAATGCATAAATCGTCCCTAAGGTTTGGACAAATTGTAGTTTTTGTTCTAAATAGTTTGTAAGTGCAGAGATCGTCCATTTGAGAAACCTTTTTGAAAATTTTGATCCTTAGCAAGGACAATTTATGCAATTTACTCTTAATTCTAGTCCTAGGGACCAAAATTTGCAATAAGATTTCCCATAGGGACGATCTCTGCACTTAAAAACTATTTAGGACGAAAGCTACAATTTGGCCAAACCGCAAGGATGATTTATGAAATTTAGCACATTTATATCTCTTCTTTAAACACATTTTCCTTTCTTTTTTCTTAATAGATCTTTTGAAAAATTGCATGTGTAGGTGCAAGGATAAAAGGACTACATGTGTGAGGATGAATTTTTGTCGCTTCAAGAAGCTTGAACTTGGTGTTATATGCTCATCAAATGATATGAACACATGGCTTCATAATAATGTCAACTTAATAAATGTTAGAGTATTACACTAACTATATTATCTCCGAGTATTCATACGAATTGGAGGGTTCAATCCTAAGCGACACCCATATCTTTGAAATATAGAATGTGTAATATAATAAGTAGGTAACTGAAAAGAAAAACCCTATATAAAGTTTTTAACTGATTGTTCTCCTCTTGTTCTTGTTTTTCATGTTCAACTATCGCTGTTGGTTTAGGTCTGTAACACGTGAGATGTTGTTCTTTTTTAAGGGTTTCAACTCGTTTCTTAGCGTCTAAAGTTAAGATTTCGAGCGTAATTATCAATCAAATCTGTCTGCCCTTAACTGTTACGTCGCATCACTAATACCTTCTTAGGGTTTATTTACCGATTGAAGCTAGGGTTATAGTGCTTCTTGTTTTGCTTGAATGGATAGGCTACTGATGTGCGTAGGGACCATATGTGTCGGGTATTAAACGAGGTTTCTTGAGTCAAAAGGGGAGTCAGGAAGGTAGAGGAGTTAAGGAAAAACAGCATGGTTTGACTACTCTTGCTAGTCCTACTTCTAGTCAGGTTAGAGGTTTAAAAGAGGGGAATAACATTACAAGTGGGTCTACTGGTTAAGTTGATGAGGTTACAGCTACTCCTAGTGGTACGCCTGTTGCAACCACTTCTCCGGTTAATCCTGGCACTCCTCAAGAGGTTGTTCATGAATCTGATATGAAGGAAATTTTCGCATCTTACACTAATAAGCTTAGCCCTAAGCCTTTGACTAAGGCTAATCTTTGGAAGTTGGATGCTAATGTGCCAAATGATGCCGATTATGATGTTTGGTTACCTTTGGCTTCGGTTCATGAGGTAAATGATAGAATAAAAAATTTACTTTACGGTTATTTTATTGGCAAAAGGTTTGCTTTCCATGTTGTGAAATGGTTTGTTCGAAACAATTGGAAAAAGTATGGGTTAGAGAAAGTAACGTTGGTGAAAGGATTTTTCTTTTTTAAGTTCGCATCTACTTAGGGTGTTGATTCAGTGCTTATAGATGGTCCATGGATGATTCGTGGAGTCCTTATATTTCTAAATAAATGGTCTCCCTCTGCGAGTCTTCTTAAAGAAGAATTGTCTTGTGTTCCTATTTGAGTAAAGTTTCATGATATCTCGTTGGTTGCATATACATCAGATGGGTTAAGCTTGATCGCCATGAAAATCAGTATCCCAATTATGCTAGATTCATATACGGAATCTATGTGTTTGGAAACACGGGGTAGGAGCAGTTATGCAAAATTTTAACTGAAATTGAGGCTTGTAATGGTTTTAGCGATAATCTGGGGTTGCTCCTAACCTTGAAGGACCTGGAAGTATGAAAGAAACCATTCGAGTTGAATACGAGTGGGAACCTCCTCATTATAGTACGTGCTTAATATTTAGTCACTCAGTCGATGATTGTCTAAAAGCTCCTAAACGATTGGTGAACAGGGTGGATAAAAGAAAAGGTGAGCCCTAAGACGGCTTCTTCTGTTGATAAGAAGAATGTCTCAACATTATGTAAGTCTTCAAAGAAGACAAGTATGACGAATGTTTTGACATCTGGTAATGGTATCTTTTCCCTTAATAACTCGTTCGGGGCTTTAAGTGTTGATGACCCGGCTAATGATGAAGTAGAATCGGGTAATAAGGCTTCTAAATCTGGTGTGCAAGAGGAAGGACAAAGTGCTACTCCCTTAGTAGAAAAAAGATTAATATGTTTAAAAAACATATGCGTAAGGGGAAATGTGTACTTGTGGATGATGATGGTAAACCTTTGAAAAAGGTTGATTATTTGGATGATAATGATAGCAAGGATGAAATTAAACCGTTCAATAATGAAATGGTAAATTTTATGGCTTCAAACCCGTTGATGGTTGGATATGGTACTAAGAGCTTGCTGAAACAATATAGGAAAGCATATGGGAATGTTGAATACGACTACTAATGAGGTGTCATTTTATACACTATTTCAGGGTCATTTAACCCCCTAAATCATGCAAATATGCCCAGATTATGTGCTTAATCGGTTTTTAGGTTTTTAGCACTTGGATGGCATATGGAGAAAATACACATGACTTGGGCACATTTGGAGAAGAAACAGACAAGACTATGGACCTACACCATGTATCTTGAAGAAGTATTGCTCACAGAGCATGGAAACGGCGTCGCAAGCATAACACGATACCGTCTCGATCATTCTAGTGACGGCGTCATGATATTGATGACGGCGTCAGGACGTAACCGACTCAAATCAGATCTAGAAGATTCCATTGGTGACGGTGTCACGACTACAACTAGACGCCGTCACGACGATTTTCCTATATATATTAAACCGATATTAGGGTTTTAAGTGTGTAACTTTGTATAACTTTTGGGAGACGAACCCTAGTCATTCTAATAGCTTTTTAGGTCGTTTTTAGGGCCTCAAAACCCTATTGTAACTACCTTCAATCCATGCTTTAATCAAATAATATTGTTTATCATTAATCATTCAATATGTCGATGTGTTGTTTGATTGATTCATATTCTTGCTTTCTTTATAACATGTTAGGCTAAACCCTCATTTGTATTTACTTATGATTGCATGAAACTTGGATTGTAGATCCTTTTAATTTTGCTTCTTGCTGATGGATGTGCGCATTAGGCTCTAGAAAACTAGCCATAAGATATATAAATTGGCATAGACATATAGGGAAACGGGAGTGTGTAGAAAGGATATCATCGGTAACAGTCTTCATACTACCTTACCCCTAATATGGTTGATCCCTCTTAAGATATTT
>BQNB010056186.1:18285-38771 GCA_026074375.1 Tanacetum coccineum | reverse complement strand
AGAATAGAAAAATGTGTGCTTTTGTGATAATTGTGCAGGAAAGGATATAAAGGACAAAAAGAAGCAAAAACAGTCAAAAATCGACAAGAAACGGGAAAAGACAAGACAAAGAGTGAAGACGGAAAGACAATCAAAAGCCGGATCAGCCCGATACAACAAGAAAGAAAGCCAAAAATAAAAGTCAAGGACTAATTGTGACAAAGTCTCAACATTCAAAGGCTCATTTGGAATTTTTAAAGTTCAAGGACTTAATTTGCATTAAGTAGAAAGTTCATTACAAATATATGGGGGTATTAATTTAATTTTTCTTCCCCATTCTTCTGCGAAATAAATACTACCATGAATCCCAATCGTCCCAAAACTGTATTTACAATGATAAGGACTTAGCAACCGTGTACTCAAATAATTAACTTGGGTTAAAACAATAATGTATTAAAGGTGAGTACATACAAGGTAGGCTAAGGTGATTTAGATGTAACGATTGGTTTAAGGGTGACAATTCTCTTCATTA
Source organism: Tanacetum coccineum (assembly GCA_026074375.1). Lineage (NCBI taxonomy): Eukaryota > Viridiplantae > Streptophyta > Magnoliopsida > Asterales > Asteraceae > Tanacetum > Tanacetum coccineum. The sequence goes on along the minus strand of BQNB010056186.1, from coordinate 38,260 downwards.
ATAATCCGACATAACCAGAAAATTACGAGAACCATGAAAAAGGATAGGCTCGAAGGGTTGTACTAGGGGTATCCTGCACTAAAAATGAGTGCATGGCAAGGATGTGGGATAGTTATATAGTCGATGTGACCGTAATAACAATTACATGTTTAAAACATTGGGTTAATCCTAATGCCTCCTATCAAGAAAATTCTAATACTCACTATGTGGTCTCAGAATGCATCACAATAACAAGTTCTAGAAGTTAATATACTATCGGCAAACTCATATAATTTGATACCGATACCAATGCTCCAGAAAAAGCGACAAAACCACATATACACATCCGTAACGATAGAATAGACACACATGATTGCTCACCCCTTAACTTAAACAAGCTAAAGGTATAAAATATCTTGGGTATCAATAATGGATACCCGAATTCCTAAAGATCTAAAGGCGAACCTCACATTTTGGGGGTGAAATTTTGAGGTTTTTGTGCTAGTCATACACATTCCTATCCATGAAACGCTATTAATACTTGGTTTCCGTCGGTATGTGTCATAAAAAATTTTAAATTTTGGTTAAAATTACCTTTTTATGCTATGTTTCGATATATTACCCATCATTTAAGGACAAAGCAAATGGCAATTGAATGAATAGTTTCTAAGGCTTATTTTCCCCCCTACACTTAAGTTGAACATTTTCCCCAATGTTCTTTAGAAGTACCCGTAAAAACAAATAAAGGGAAAAGAAAAACAAGTAAGAAACTAATACTCCCCTGGTTTTCTTAATAATAGAGAAGAAACATGCAATAACTGGTTAAATCGTCCTCCAAGAATCATCCAATTAAACTTCCTAAGAACTTCCAAGATTCTTCTTATCAAATATAACCTGTAAATCAAAGACAAAGACAACTACACCAAGCGTAAAATCCACGGGTGAATGATAAATACAACCTCCTCAACTACGTTTAGACTCTATGAAATCAATAAAGATAGGATGAGTGTTTTAACGTAATCATGGTATTCTGTAGGTTTTTAGGTAAATTACAAATTTCGGAAATTATACAAGATTAGTTTCTCAAAAATTAATTAAAAATCGAATTTTCTTGTAGCATACCTGGCGACGCCGTCAGGATTAATCCTGACCCCGTCTCCAGGGTCTGTAAAGAAGATTTTTTTTCTTTTCTTCAAAAATTCCTGCACGCAAGTTCCCATTAGTTATTTCCTGCAAAATTTACTACAAAAACCACAAAAATAGTTAACACAATCATATGACTAAAAAAACACACAAGACACACAAGACACACCTAATATGCAAGAAAATAATAGATTGGGTTGCCTCCCAATAAGCGCTTGTTTTTGTTCAAGTCACGAGCCTGACTCTACGCTTATTTGCCACGCAAAAGGTGGATCTCCCCTACACTTAAGGTCAAGTGTGGGTGATAGTAGCAATACACACCATTTCGATAGAGGTATGCCATATGGGGTGAAGGCGATGTATAAATGGTCAAGGGTTTTACTACCTTCATCCTTAAACTACCCGGTCTATATGGGTTGATGGGTGGGTCGGTTCCTCTTTTGTCTCCTAGATTTACATCTAAGTGTGAAAAATTGGGTAAAAGTTAAGGCTTTGGTTCATCAACACTAGGAAATCCCTTAGAACTAAGAAAGAGTTCATGAGTATTAGTATTTAATCCTAGATCCTCTAGTTTCATGTGGTCCAAAGGTTCTACCTCCATTGCGATTCCTATAGTCTCTTCTACTTCTTCCAGGTGAGTCACGGGCGGTGTGTATACCTCAAATGATGGGAGGACCTGTAGGGTACTTTGTGGGCTTGTATTTTTTACCATATCCTCCATCATATCTAGATTACCTATGGGCTCATCATCTAACCATGCCATGCACTTAGGTATCTTAACCATAACTATCTCACATTCTAAATCCTCGTTATATGCTCTCTTAGCTTGTGACTTAGGCAATTCTATCATGTCATCTAACTTATGGGTCATTGCTATGGAGCTCTTCTTAAAAGTTTGATGCAATTGGTCACTTTCCCTAAGGGTCTTACCAACAAAAGTTGATCCTAAACACGAAGGTTGTTCATACGAATACATCCTAGGTGAAGGCTCATATGGTTCTTTAATTTCAATAAGTGAGGCATTTTGTGGATTTTGATTATCCACCTTATCCTATGCTACACAACTGTGCATCTCAACCCAAACATTCTCATTCCCAAACAATCATCTTGCTTGAGCCTTCAGACTTGCTAATTCTTGTTCATGCATCATGAGGGTGAGGGAAAGAGTGATTTACAAAACAAAGAGAACAAAGAAAAGTTAGACTATAAGAAAGCAACAAAATAATAAAAAAAATCTCACTTGATAGGAATCTAGTGAGTAGACCTAAGCTAAATAGACTCCAAAACCTAGACTATTCCCCGACAGCGGCACCAAAAACTTGATGCGGAATTTTACAAAACCAAAAAAGTTTTACAATCCTCCTAGGCAGTGAACCTAAACGTTGTAGTGTAGTATAGGTAAGTCCGGGGGATTGATCGTTCTCTAGGGGAATAGTGAGGTAGGCTCGAAGTGTATGTCACTTAGTCTAAGGGATCGATGGAAGATTCTTTTTGGTATTTTTCTATTTAAGAAAGCAAGTAAAAAATCGGATTTGAGAGAGGTTTTGATTAAGCTAATAACTACTCCTAATTATAACTAAACTAAGCTAGGAACAATGATATAGAGAAGCATATTTACTTAGATGAAATTCTCCCTAATCATGAATATGTATTTTGCTTAACTAGTTAGATAAATTATTGATGGGGGTTTATGACTAATATGGCTCGGTTAAGCATTCACATCCCCTCGCCCTTCTACACCTATGGCCAATGTCTATGAGGTTGCTCAATCGGACACGAACACAAGCATAAAACATTAAGATTTCCCTTATCATACATAATTCTACCTATGTGACCTTAGGTTGCCAAGTAACATCTCTGCTTTCACATATTAAAAATCCAAAAGTATTTTTTATAATTCTATGTTTGTTTTGTAAAGCTTATTATTTTTCCTTATTTTGCTTGAGGGCAAGCAAACCCTTAAGTGTGGGGGGTGCTTGCGCCTTTTGCACTTATTTGTTACAAAAACCAAAAATATTTTCGAAAATTTCACACCTAATAATTTTTTTGAATTAAAAATAAAAAATATCAAAATTTAAATATATATATAAATATAAAAAATAAAAATTTCCTTGTCTTGTCACCTAGGACCTTGTTTATAAAATTTATTTTCTTAGATTTTCTTGAGGGCAAGCAAAGTTTTAAGTGTGGGGGGATTTGATAACGCTCAAATTATACATGTTTTTATATGCGTTATCAATAATTTATATATATGAATTAGTTAATTATAAGAACTTTTGGTATAAAATAGAGTATATTTGCTAGTGTAGATTCTTGGGATGTGTCGTGGAAGAAAACGGAAGAAAACATGAAGAAATAAAGCTTAAACGAAGAAAAGACTCAAGTTGAATGCTTCCCGACACATGTTCACTGTTTTGATCATAACTCGGTCATACGAACTCTGTTTTAGTTGGTTGAAGTGGCTACGCGAGCATAATTCAATTATCTACAACCCCGAAAAAGGCCAACTACTAAAAATGGCCAAAAGTACGCCGCACTTTTCACCAGAATTGAAAAGTCCTTTAATACCTAAAGTGCGACGGTTTTACCTAAAGTGCGGCCGTTTTACCCAAAGTGCGGCGCACTTTTGAGGCGGTGGAGAAAATTAAAGGCAATTAAATGAAGTGTGAATTAACTCCCTTTGTTCGGCACACAAATAAGTTTGTGCGGCGTACTTTGAACCCCGAACAACCTATAAATACCCTCCTTGGTTCCCTCATTTCATATATCTCTCATACAATCTTATATCTTACACACACACATTCATTAGAGCCTTTGGAGAGGAGGAAGGAGTGTTGAGGATCCTTAGATCCAAATGATCCAAACACCCCTTTAATCTGCCACTCACCACCATGTGACCACCATAAACCACCACCATATCGATATATTTCCCAGTTCTAACACCATATCAAGACCACGTACCTTCTATTTCCATAATCTAAACACTTTATACTTTGATTCTTAGAGGATTTACACCAAATTCTCTTAAGATCATCACCATAAACCTTGTTACCAAACACTCCATTTGGTGATATATTGCGAATTTCCAAAAGTTACTTGGTATATTTTGGGTTATCTTAGTAGCATTTGGTTGTTGGTTGATCATGTAACTATTAATTTTGGGTTGGTGGTTTCTGTAGTCAAGATATTGGTATTGTTACTTTGTTCTCATATGTGAAACCTAAATAATATTTGGATGATTTTGCTATGACCTATGAATATACATGTTTATGAATTCGATGTTATCTTGCTTGGATAATTGTTTATCTTCTGGTATACCATTACAATTGAAATAGGCCAAAAGGGTTAATTGTCTTGATGTATTTTGAACCGTTTATCTATGACGTGTCAATATCATACTTGTGAGATTCGTGTGGTAAATTGATAAATAACCCAAGTAGAATTATGTTTAAGACCCTTCCTCATGTTGACCGACCGGGTTGGGAGGAATTTATATATATGCATATTTGATATAAACCATTCTTAATGCCTCTGCGATGGATGTACTTATATTGGCCGAAACGATCCTATGTTAATCATTGGTAGATTAATCATGTTATTATGATTACCCTTCATATATGACTTGTATGTTTTGTTTAATATAAGTCTACTCTATCTATATCTATATGTTATGTGGATCGATACCTTGTAGCTTGCTGTAGCTTTACATTACGTTTTGCTATTTGAGACTTCCGTACAATCAATTAGGCTTTGTTACTTGATAAACAACTCTGTGAAATGTAACAAAATCCCTGTGAACGACCTGGACTTACCTAAAAGCTATATTATACATGAACGGGTATACTTCCCGAGTGTTGTGTTTTTAGTAAAAATTAGTATTTCTAGTATTATAAATTTAGAGCTTGGAAAACACACATCAAGTTTTCAAAAACTCGATGTATGTTTTCCACGCTTTAAATTTATAATAACTAGAAATACTGATTTTGACTAAAAACACAACATTCGAGCAAGTATACCCTATTCGAGTGTAATATAGTATTAGGTAAGTCTAGGTCATTCCATGGGATTTGTAGCAATTAACAAATTATTTATCAAGTAACAAAGCTAATTGATTGTCTGGTATGTGTTTAATTACACATACCCTTTAGCTATAAAAACAGACTTAAAAGATCAAAAACATACCAAAAATACATTGTATTTGTGTGTTTTGCATTTATATTGTGTAGGTAACGGATATTCACGAAAAGGACAAAAACAAAGCCAAAAACGACAAAACCGAGCACAGAATGGAAAAGCGTGTTCCAGTCAAAATCAAAGTCAAAGTCAACCAAAAAGTCAACCCCAACAAAGTCAAAGTCAAAACCAAAGAAATACTTAATGGGCCAACCCGCACCCATCTAATGGGCCGGGGCAGCCCATTAAGTTATTTGTTATCAAGACTTAGAAGCTAAAGGGCCCAAAATGCATAAAATTAAAACAGGCCTAACTGTCCCATTTCCTTAACCCTTTGTCGTTAGTCCTTTAGGGACTGTGGGTGTAAACTCACAATACAACCTCAAGGGCCAAAACTGCCAACCCACAAATTCATATACACCACAAAGAACCATCCATGCAATAAAAACATATAAACTCAGGGACCAATGTTGCCAATTCCTTTATATCATTTACACCATAAGGACTGTGGTTGCAACACCACTATACACATTAAGGGACCAAACATGTTAAGTCCCACAACTTTACCCCTAACCTTGTTACCACAAAACAAACTAACAATACCAAAACATTTCCCGCCAATTCCCCTGTTTATCATCCCTGTCATTTTCACCACGATACCTTCACCCCAAGACAAACCTATCACCTTCCCAACTCAACCCCACATCACATGGGCAATTTTACACCTTGATGATCCCATAAACCCTTATTTGTCCATGGAAATTGACCAAAATCAAGGTCCTAGATCATTTGACTTGGAGAACACACATAATGGATGGTGATGATGATGTGGAGACTTTACTCACACAAGAAAAACACCTTTTTTTCTCCTCACAGAAGAAGCAAACTTGGAAGAGCCAAAGACATGAAGATTTTAGTATAAGTATAGGTTAATGTAGCTCATTTGAGTTGTCTTTTAAATTCTGTTATAAGCTTTTGGTTCATTCAAAGATTATATAAAAGCTTATTTACATTTCTGTCTTACAAATTGAAAATCACAAAAGAATTCACCCCTCAATTACCTCAGCTTATTTTGAAAGAAAAGCCAAACTTTTAAGGGCTTTTAAGACCATACTAGCTTGTCTTTGACAAGCTAGAGCTTGTAGATCAGCTTCTTGTAAGCTTATTTGCCCTATTTTGAGCAAGGGCTTTGTAAGTTTCTATTTTTCAATTTTTTTTGCTTATTTACTGTTGCACTGCTTATTTACTGTCTTTTACTACTTATTCTTGCTTATTATTGTTGTTTTATGCTTATTTGTCTTTGTTTATTGCTTATATGTCATTTAGTTAAGTTTTTTTTATTTAAAATTATCTTTTATAGCTTAAACTGCTCATTCCTTGTTTGCTTAATTTATCTGCTTATTCTTGACTTTTAATTGCTTATTTACTCTTAATTTACTTGTTGCTTAACCTTATTTGAGTTTTTGCAAGTTTTCTAAGTGATTCTCAAGCTTAAAATAGTTTTTATTAACTTAAAGGAGTGTTTGGGATAAGAGTCCAAAGTGGGTCAAAATAATTTAAAACTGTTCTGGGTCACTTTGTCATCTTTAACAAGCTTTGTTTAAGTCATTATAAGCTGTTTGTAAGAGTTTTTAAGTTTGAAAGCTTGTTTTTAAGCTTTTTCTATGAGGTGTTTGAATCTGTAGTGACAAAATAGCTTTCAAGTACTTATTTGATTAAGACTTTTTAAACAACCTTTAAGCATTGGTTTGGTGTTATCTTTGGTGTTAAAATGCAGTAGTTAATTGTCTTTTTAATTTACCTTTGTTTTAGTCAAAATCTGTCAAGTCAGCTTTTAAGTAAAAAAGTCTCATTTTCATTTGCAAATTTAGGTAAGTTAGAAATAGTTTTAGGCTTTGAAAATTCTTGCACAAGCTCCTTAGGTGTCAAGCTTCATCTGTTTTAGCTTAATTTGTAGTATAGGGCTTATTAGATAAGCTGAATTTAGGCCTGCATGTTAGTGTTTAAAAACTGAAAAAACCAAAAATAGTGTAAACAGCCTGAACATCCATTTTCATTTAGCTTTTCTTAGCTTAGTTGATTTTTAAAATGTTTTTTAATAGTTGTTTTAAATAGCTTATAGTTCTATCTTTTAAGTTTTATAGGTCTCAAAGCCATAAGGTTCCATCTTAAAGCTTAAAAATAAGCTCAAAAGTGGTCCCTTAGGCTGTTTGTTAACAATTTTTAGCTTATAGTTTATTTTCTTTTTCAAGCTTTTCTGTTTATTTACTTGGCTTAATATTGTTCACAAGTGCTTATTAGGTGTAGGTGTCTATCTGTTTTAGCTTATTTTTCTTTTTCACTAGCTTATTAAGTTTAAAAAAGCCAATAGTTTTAGCAAAAATGCATCTTAGTTAAAAAACCAAGTCTGGCACTTTTTCTTTTGCTAATTTCTAGCTTATTTTTGAGATTTTTAAAAAAAGTTGCTTTTTTAAAGTTTGTCACATTTGCTTATTTTATAAGTTTTTAAAAATAAAAAAAATTTAGTAAAAAGGAAGGCCACAGGACTCGAACCTGTGACCTCCCCTTTGCAAACCAAACGCCTCAACACACACTCTCACTACCATCAGCACCAGATAGGGCCATCTGGTTTTTATTTGCACAATCAAATATTTAAGTCCTTTTAGCCCATTTTAGTATTAAGCCCTTTTTGCTTTTTAACAACTTATTTTGATAAGTTGTTTGACCCAACTTATTTTTCTTATATTTAGTTTAGTTCAAAGTACTTTTTGTAATTTTTTAGATTTTTCCCATTAAGTTTAGTATTTTTTATTAATTTTTCTTAATAAAACTGTTTTTAATTCATAAAAAAATATTAAAAAGTCAAAAAAATATAATTCTTTTTTTGAAAATTTTCTTTTATCATTTAGGTTTGTTAAAAATTAATTTTGCTTTCGTAGGGTTAAATTTGTAAAATTTAGTTTTTTAAAGAACGGGATTAGGATCCCGTTATCGTTTTTAGGTTTTTAGCTTAAATTGCTTTCGTTTTAGGGTTTCTTTTACTTGTTTGTGCATTTTAAATTATAGAAATACAATCCAAACCAAAAAATCATTGAATTATTCAAAAACGCGATCACGAACTTAATTACGGTTCTCAATTCACGCCTCGTCGGGACACGACCCGGGAAGGTTTTTAGGATTTTTACTTTGGATAAAAGTAAGAAATCTCTTTAAAAGCCTTACGGAATACTTATCTCTCTATTATTGATCTTATCCTTATTACGTATTTATATATTTATTTATATGTATTAAGCGACGAGAGTCAATTTTTGGCGCCGCTGCGGTGGAGGTCGTGAGACGATTATCGTGTTTCGTTTAAAGATTAGTTTTTTTAAGACCCTTCCTCGTGAAGTTATCATTTTCCGTTTGTGAATATTTTCTTATTATTAAAAGTTAAAAAATACAAACATTACTTTTACTAAAGTATTGAAAGTACCAAAAAAAATTGAAAAACCAACAAAACAAATCGTGTTGTTAATCGTTATAATCGGCTCACTTTTGAATTACAAACTATAAGGAGGGTATAAGGCGGGCTTGATCCAAGGAACATCGCCCAAAAAGAAAGAACGCTTTTAAATCGCTTCGGCGTGCTAATTTCTTCCGCTCTCTTGTGCGTAGTTTAAAGAGCTACCGTGGACTTTTAACATCCAGTTACCAAAAATATTGTGTTGTTCTTGTATTTAGTGCATGCGCACTCGCTCTTCTTCGAATCTAGTTGGTGAATCTTCTCCTAATCCAACTACTTCAAATCCAAAATGTCGTAACCGTAGACGTTCAAAGCAACCTTTTTCTCTTGAAGAATCTCATGTAGATACGATGGCCGATCAACGTATTATGGCGGAATTGCTCCGTGCACCCACCGATGGTTAGGCAGAGGCAATTGTGGTTCCACCAATTCTTGCTGAGCATTTCGAGCTCAAGCATAGTCTCATTAATATGATGACTTCAGACCAATTCTTCGGACTTGAGAAATACAATCCTCATGATCACATTCGTTGGTTTAACAAAATAACTTCTACAAGAAAATACAAGATGTGCCTAATTTAGCGATTAAGCTTATGCTTTTTCCATTCTCTCTTGCGGGGGCAGCCCGTCGTTGGCTCAAAAAAGAAGCCCCTCATTCTCTTCTCACTTGGGAAGATCTTGTTTCTTAATTCATCAATGAATTCTTTCCTCCCTCAAGAACAAAAAATCTCCGAAATGAAATTTCCAACTTTAAACAACGTTTTGGTGAATCGTTTCATGAGGCATGGGACCGTTACAAGGATCTCATTCGCGCATGCCCTCATGATGGTTTTACCGAATTGCATCAACTTGATACCTTCTACAATGCCTTAAACCCAACCGACCAAGATTCTTTGAATTCTGCCGCCGATGGCAATCTTTTAGAAAGAAGTACTCAAGATGTGTTGACAATTATCGAAAACAAATCCAAGGTCCGTAATTCACGAAACAAATTGATTGTTTCTCAAGTGAAATCAAGTGATGTTAATTCTTCTTTTTCCTCCTAGATAGCCAAACTTACTCATGTAGTAAATCAACAAACAAGTGCTATGACTACCGCCATGACCGATATTCTCAAACAATTTCAAGCAACCCCACCTCTAGCCTCCGTAAAATCCGTTGAGGAATTTTGTGTTACTTGCAGTGGTGCTCATCCTTATTATCAGTGTCTCGCCGCCGATGGCAACACTTTTCGGGATAATATTCAAGGGTACGTTTCAGCAGCCGCGGTTAACTACAATCAAGGTAATTCCGGTTATCGTCCTCCGAGTGTGGCTAATCAAATTCGACCATCGGGTTTTGCTCAACCAAATGTGCAAAATAATCAAAACCGGTTTAGCCAACCTCAAGGATATAATCGAGGAAACAATTTCATTCAAGATACATCTTATCAAGCTCCAATTCAACAAAATCAAGTTGTACCTTTAAGCGAGTTGGAGAAAATTAAGAAGATAAATGAGGTTAATATAAAAGCTATGCAAGCTAAAATTAACAATGTGAAAAACAAGTTAAGAAATGAAATGCAAACTTTGATTCAAGCTTCAATGTCTAACCAAACTAATGAGCTTAAGAACATGATGGCTAGCTTGCTTCTACCTCGGGTTCGGGATCTCTCCCTAGCAACACCGTTGCTAACCCGAGAGGTGAATTGAAAGCTATCACCACCCGAAGTGGTCTTGTTCTTGATGGACCTTCAATTCCTATGCCTCCTCCATTCATTAACCCGAAGGAGGATGAACGTGTAGAGGAGACTTTAACAGACCTAGAACTCGCAGAGTATACCATTAAGGTCCCACCTCCTCTTGTCTAAAAAGCTAAACCTACTTCTCTAAAGAATTATGTGGTGCACCAAAGGGATCCTCTTCACCCCAATATCCCTTATCCTTCAAGAATGCACCAAGAAAAACAACAAGAGAAAGATGAAGTCTAAATTCACAAATTTTGGCAAATGTTCAAATAACTTCACAACAATATCTCTCTTGCCGATGCTTTGATTCTTATCTCGAAATACCAAAAGATGCTTAAAAGTCTCCTTTTCTAATAAATAGAAACTTTTAGAGCTAGCAAACACACCCCTTAATGAAAATTGCTCAGCGGTTATCCTTAAGAAGTTACCTGAGAAACTTGGAGACCCTGGGAAATTTCTCATTCCGTGTGGTTTTAGTGAGTTCAAGTGCAAGGCCCTAGCCAATCTAGGTGCTAGCATCAATTTGATGCCACTCTCGGTTTAGAAAAAGTTAGGTTTACCCGAGCTTATTTCCACCCGCATGACCCTTGAACAAGCTAACCGGGCAATTTGTACACCTGCTGGAATTGCAAGAGATGTCTTTGTTCCGGTTGGAAAGTTCACATTCCCCACTGATTTTGTCATCGTTGATTATGAAAGCGATCTTCGAGTCCCCCTCATCTTGGGAAGACCTTTCTTACAGACCGCTTATGCTTTGATTGACGTTAACGGACAAGAAATGATTCTCCGTGATGGTAACGAAAGATTAATCTTGAATATGAGACATGATACTTCAAGCTATTATAACAAGCCTAAAAAAAGAATCAATCAACATGATTGACATCTACAATGTCTCTCATAAAGATTATCTTGAGGACTTGTTTGCAAATGAAAAGATAACAAATCATCAAAGTGGCAATCCCACTTCGATTTTAGAACCCGTAACTAAGTCTTCTTCTTCCCCCATAATTACTTCCTTCAAAGAAAGTGATTTATATTGGGAAGAATTTGAAGCTTATCTCGCAAGTGATTCATTTCTACCGGGAAATGATGATCCTGTCGACCTTTTACTCGAGGAGTTCGCCGATGAACTCTCTCTTATTACATTTCCACCGGGAAATGATGATCTTCCTTTTGATATCGAATCTGATCTTAGAGAAATAGAATATTTGCTTAACAGTGATCCTACCAAGGAAATGGATTCTATTATCGAGGATTCGGTTGATAAGGGTAATCTTGCTGACGATCTTGTTGATACCATTCCTGAGATGTTCACCGATAAACATACTCTTGATTATTCATCTCCACCATTATATGATGATGTCGATGATGATCTTGTTGAACTTGAGTCCGATAATGATGATGTTTATGATGATCCATTTGACTCCAAGGAAGATAAAATCAAAGAGTCTAAACTCTTGATTGATGAACTTGATCCCCCTAGATCAAGTGATTTCCTTCCTTCCCCCAAGTGTGACTCGGTTCTCTATGAGGATTTTTCTGAGGTTGATGCTTTGCCTTCAACCAATAACGAGGACAAAGTATTTAATCCGGGTATACTCATTCATGAGAACCTTTTTGAAGTCACTATTCGAGTAACACCGGATAAGAATGTAAAGAAGATATCCATATCTAATGCTTCTTTAATTCTTGAGGATTTTAATCCTCCTCTTTATGAACTTCCTTTCCACAAAGAAGTTCCCGGGTCCGAAACTCTACTCTCGTTTTCATCCGAAAATGAGGAAAAAGTTTTCAACCCCAGGATTCTCACTTCTAAAGGAGTTCATACTTCTCTTCTCTCGGAATTATCTCATCGGGGCCCTAAAGCTTTCAAAGTCATTAAAAATTTTGAAAGCCCGATGGAGATTTTTCCTTGCTCTTATGGAGAGGACATTCGTATTTTGGATGTTCCGTGTCTCCATTTCTATCCCCCATGAACAACCCAATTCGGGGGACGGTTCAAGCTAAGTGACCTAAAACAAGCGCTTCATGGGTGGCAACCCATGCTTATCCTAATATAATTATATAGTAGTAACGAATAATTATGTTGTGTGAGAGGCTCGCCTCTTCCATTTTCCATGTTTCGTGTTGTATGTCCAGGATTGCCCGAGTTTTTGAAGCCTCTCGTGCTTGTGGTTTTGTCCTTCGATCACTCAAGCTTTACATCCTCAGCTTCATTTTGGGAATCCAATATCTAAATGTTATCGACTAACGTTTATCTTTGAGCATAATTAATAAACGGATTTAGATTTACATAGAGACCCTTAAGATCAAAGTAGAAAAAAGGTAGAGAATTAATACAAAGAGATTATAAGAAATAGATGTAATAAGAAAAACAAAGAAAAGTTACAATTAATAGAGATAAACAAAAATTATTATAGTTCAAGAACCAAAGAAATAAATTGAAAAGAAAAGCAGAAAACGTTCTAATTCAAAAAGATAACCCTCAAATCGACCCGACAACATCTCACCCTAAACCTACTGAGCCCATCCATCGTTGAAAAACAACATTTACGCAAAATAAAATTACATAACTACAAATGATATTCAACCCCCCCCATCCAGCCTCCTCCCACAAACTCCAACCCTCCCATCCCCTCCCCAACCCACTCCCTCACAACACCCCACAACTCTCGTCACCAACTCTATCATCATTTCACCCACCACTGTCCCAACGTCTCCACCGAACCACTCAAACCACTCCTCAACACCACCCTCCACCCTACTTACCAACCACATATGACCCTACTCACACACCATTCAACCAAAAGCAACATACCGCAAAACTATCCCCCCTCACACGATACACTCCATTTATAGCCCCTACCGCACCCCTACACCCCTACCCAACTCATCACACCCCTAACTCCCGCCGCCCCTCCCCACCATTCATCCCAATAACCTCACACTCTCTCTTTACACGCCCATGCCCTCACTCACCCTCTATCCCAACACTTTCCACACGCTCTACCCCTACTCCGTCCCCTCCCATCCCCATCCTCACACCTACCCTTCCCTCTCTACCTACCCCCTAATAACCACCAAGCTTCCCATACCCCACTATAAAGTTGGGTTTGAAATCACACACATATACTACATAACATCAGCACTTTTAAGTAATTACACTAAATCCTTAATAAAACAAACCATCCTACCAAACGTTGTTTTCACGTAATCCTGTTTTTACCACCAAAATACCAAAAAAATGAAAAAATTTTAAAAATTTTCAAAAAGAAAATAAGTGTTTTGTCATAATCTTGTCTTTCCTGCTGGGTAGAATAAGAATAAATTTTGACTCGATCGAGCGTGTTGAGCTCTAGCTTGTTCCTTAACTTTTAGACTAAGCATTCGCGGAAATTCGCGAAGGACGAAAAATGATAGAGTTAATTATGAGTTAGATGTTAAACAAGGATTAGTTGGAAATCTTAAGAGCTCATAAGTGTAGTTTGTGGCTTTTCTCTCCTATAAGCTTCTAACCGGATTAATAATACGTGCTCTTTTCGAAAATTAAACTTAAATCAACAATTTTTGAAGTATAGTCGATATTAATAATTTTAGTTCAAATTTATACTTAAATTTTCTAAAAAGAAATTTTCTCTATATCATGGTAATATAGAGTGTTAAAAAAATAAAAAAATGAGGGAATAATAATAAACTGTGGGCTAATAAAAGTTAACTGCATTTTGCCGGCTCACAACCGATGTTACAGTCTTCAAAATAAGGCACATAATATTTATCTGAGACTGATAAAAGTTTGCTGCATCTTGTCGGCTCACAACCGATGTTGCAGCCTTCTAAAAGGTCAAGGATTTCATTAGTAATGGATGTGTAATTATATTAAGTGTAGTAAACGTGAATTAATAAATATAGGGACAATCTCTTTTTCTTAAATTTAAATATGCTTTTGAACTAAGACTATTTCGTTTTAAGTTGTGATTTTATGTATATACGGGAAATCCAAGGGTTTTGAAACCGAAGGTCCGTGAGTCCCGATACTAGTCTCTATGGGGTGTCAAAAGCCTGGTCACTTAGCCGCAAGGTTGGGATGTGCCGAGACGAAAGTCGCTACATGGGATGATCTCGCCTTCAAACTCATTATTCTCGGGTGGAACGTGAAGCATAGAAATTTTGTAAAATGTTTGATCTATGGTTGAAATTCGAAATAAGCACATTCACCTAAGATATAATAATTACCGGGAGCGAAAAGTTTCACAAGGTACAAGTATAAGTAGTGTTAGCATCTTAACTTATATTTAACGGTAATTTCGTTTTTAAGCTTGGTTTGGGATAAGTGAAAAGTCGAGGATGATGAATTTGTCCTTTTTTGGGGCATTTTAGGATTAAAGTGCGTCTTGTTCTATGACCCTTAAAGTTATGAAAATAACGAAAGTCAAACATGTTAGTTAGTTGCTTAAAAAAAAAAGTACAAAAAAGAGAAAAATGAAAAGAACAAAAATATGTGTGGGAATAAGTGTATATATTTAAAAATGGTCAAAACAGGGCTTTTTAAATCTATTGATTATTTAATTCCCCTTGATGAACACTTAGCCACTTTTCTAGGTAATTAGTCGAGGGGGATTGCGATTCTTGGTTTTCTTAAGTGTTTACTTATAGCATTGCGTGAGGACACGACAATAGTTTAGTATGGAGGATTTTGGTATGTGTTTAATTACACATACCCTTTGCCTATAAAAACGGACATAAAAGACCAAAAACATACCAAAAATACATTGTATTTGTGTGTTTTGCATTATATTGTGCAGGTAACAGATATTCACGAAAAGGACAAAAATAAAGCCAAAAACGACAAAACCGAGCACGGAATGGAAAAGCGTGTTCCAGTCAAAATAAAAGTCAAAGTCAACCAAAAAGTCAACCCTGACAAAGTCAAAGTCAAAGCCGAAGCCAAAACCGAAGAAATACTTAATGGGCCAACCCGCACCCATCTAATGGGTCGGGGTAGCCCATTAAGTTATTTGTTATCAAGACTTAGAAGCTAAAGGGACTGTGGGTGTAAACTCACAATACAACCTCAAGGGCCAAAACTACCAACCCACAAATTCATATACACTACAAAGGACCATCCATGCAATAAAAACATATAAACTCCGGGACCAATGTTGCCAATTCCTTTATATCATTTACACCACAAGGACTGTGGTTGCAACACCACTATACACATTAAGGGTCCAAACATGTTAACTCCCACAACTTTTCCCTAACACTGTTACCCCAAAACAAACTAACAGTACCAAAACATTTCCCGCTAATTCCCCTGTTTATCATCCCTGACATTTTCACCTCGATACCTTCACCCCAAGACAAACCTATCACCTTCCCAACTCAACCCCACATCACATGGGCCATTTGCCACCTTGGCAATCCCATAAACCCTCATTCGTCCATGGAAATTGACTAAAATCAAGGGCTTAGATCATTTGACTTGGAGAACACACATAATGGATGGTGATGATGATGTGGAGACTTCACTCACACAAGAAAAACACCTGTCTTTCTCCTCACATAAGAAGCACACTTGAAAGAGCCAAAGACTTGAAGATTTTAGTATAAGTATAGGCCAATGTAGCTCATTTAAGTTGTCTTTTTTTTAAACTAATTTGACCATTTTTAATACTGCAATTTACTTTATTGTCATTTAAATTTTAAAGCATTATAAATTTTCTCAAGTTAATGAAATTTTCAAACACTCTTTTTCTATTAAAATATTGCGTATTATACTTTCATATTGTTCTTTTAAATTATGTTATAATCTTTTGGTTCATTCAAAGCTTATATAAAAGCTTATTTACATTTCTGTCTTACAAATTGAAAATCACAAAAGAATTCACCCCTTAATTACCTCATCTTATTTTGGAAGAAAAGCCAAACTTGGAAGGGCTTTTAAGACCATACTAGCTTGTCTTTGACAAGCTAGAGCTTGTAGATCAGCTTCTTGTAAGCTTATTTACCCTGTTTTAAGCAAGGGCTTTGTAAGTTTCCATTTTTCAATTTTTTTTGCTTATTTACTGTTGCACTGCTTATTTACTGTCTTTTACTGCTTATTCTTTCTTATTATTGTTGTTATAATCACTATATGTCTTGTTTATTGCTTATATGTCATTCAGTTAAGTTTATTCTTTAAAATTGTCTTTTATAGCTTAAACTGCTCATTCCTTGTTTGCTTATTTTAACTACTTATTCTTGAGTTTTAATTGCTTATTTACTCTTAATTTACTTGTTGTTTAACCGTATTTGAGTTTTTGCAAATTTTCTAAGTGATTCTCAAGCTTAAAATAGTTTTTATTAACTTAAAGGAGTGTTTGGGATAAGATTCCAAAGTGGGTCAAAATAATTTAAAACTATTCTGGGTCACTTTGCCATCTTTAACAAGCTTTATTTAAGTCATTATAAGCAGTTTGTAAGAGTTTTTAAGTTTGAAAGCTAGTTTTTAAGTTTATTCTATGAGGTGTTTGAATTTGTGGTGACAAAACAGCTTTCAAGTACTTATTTGATTAAGACTTTTTAAACAACTTTTAAGCATTGGTTTGGTGTTATCTTTAGTGTTAAAATGCAGTTGTTGAGTGTCGTTTTAGTTTACCTTTGTTTTAGTCAAAATCTGTCAAGTCAGTTTTTAAGTAAAAAGTCCCATTTTCATTTGCAAATTTAGGTAAGCTAGAAATAGTTTAGGCCTGCATGTTAGTGTTTAAAAACTGAAAAAACCAAAAATAGTGTAAACAGCCTGAACATCCATTTTCATTTATCTTTTTCTTAGCTTAGTTGATTTTCAAAATGTTTTCTAATTGCTGTTTTAGATAGCTTATAGTTCTATCTTTTAAGTTTTATAAGTCTCAAAGCCATAAGGTTCCATCTTAAAGCTTAAAAATAAGCTCAAAAGTGGTCCCTTAGGCTTTTTGTTAACAGTTTTTAGCTTATAGCTTATTTGCTTTTTCAAGCTTTTCTGTTTATTTACTTGGCTTAATATTGTTCACAAGTGCTTATTAGGTGTAGGTGTCTATCTGTTTTAGCTTATTTTTCTTTTTCACTAGCTTATTAAGTTTAAAAAAGCCAATAGTTTTAGCAAAAATGCATCTTAGTTAAAAAAACCAAGTCTGCCACTTTTTCTTTTGCTAATTTCTAGCTTATTTTTGAGATTTAAAAAAAAAGTGGTTTTTTTCAAGTTGGTCACATTTGCTTATTTTATAAGTTTTAAAAAAAATCAAAAAAAAAGTTTAGCAAAAAGGAAGGCCACAAGACTCGAACCTGTGACCTCCCCTTTGCAAACCAAACGCCTCAACACACTCTCTCACTACCATCAGCACCAGATAGGGCCATCTGGTTTTTATTTGCACAATCAAATATTTAAGTCCTTTTAGCCCATTTTAGTATTAAGCCCTTTTTGCTTTTTAACATCTTATTTTGATAAGCTATTTGACCCAGCTTATTTTTCTTAGATTTAGTTTAGTTCAAAGTACTTTTTGTAATTTTTTTAGATTTTTCCCATTAAGTTTAGTATTTTTTATTAATTTTTCTTATTAAAACTGTTTTTAATTCATAAAAAATATTAAAAAGTCAAAAAAATATATTTTTTTTTGAAAATTTTCTTTTATCATTTAGGTTTGTTAAAAATTAATTTTTCTTTCGTAGGGTTAAATTTGTAAAATTTAGTTTTTTAAAGAACATGATTAGGATCCCCTTATCGTTTTTAGGTTTTTAGCTTAATTTGCTTTCGTTTTAGGGTTTCTTTTACTTGTTTGTGCATTTAAAATTGTAGAAATAGAATCCAAACCAAAAACTCGTTGAATCATTCAAAAACGCGATCACGAACTTAATTACGGTTCTCAATTCACACCTCGTCGGGACACGACCCGGGAAGGTTTTTAGGATTTTTACTTTGGATAAAAGTAAGAAATCTCTTTAAAAGCCTTATGGAATACTTATCTCTCTATTATTGATCATATCCTTATTACGTATTTATATATTTATTTATATGTATTAAGCGACGAGAGTCATTGTCATGGATCAAATACCCAAAACGTGTGTAAAGCAAGCAAGATACCAAGGTATGATCCACATAACATAATAGATATAGATAGAGTAAGACTTAATATATACAAAACATACAAGTCATATATGATGGGTAATCATAATAACAAGCTTATCTACCAATGATAACATAGAATCCTTTCGGCCTATATACTACATCATCACGAGCGTATTAAGAATGGTTTATATCAAATATGCATACATATGAATTCCTCCCAACACGGTCGGTCAACAAGAGGAAGTGTCTTAAACATAATTCTACTTGGGTTATTTATCAATTTACTACACGAATCGCACAAGTATGATATTGACGCGTCATAGACAAACGGTTCAAAATACATCAAGACAATTAACTCTGTTGGCCTATTTCAATTGCAATGATATACCAGAAGATAAACAATTATCCAAGCAAGATAACATCGAATTCATAAACATGTATATTCATAGGTCATAGAAAAATCATCCAAATATTATTCATGTTTCACATATGAGAACAAAGTAATAATACCAATATCTTGACTACAACAACCACCAACCCAAAACTAATAGTTACATGATCAACCAACAACTAAATGCTACTGAGATAACCCAAAATATACCAAGTAACTTTTGGAAATCCGCAATATATCACCAAATTAAGTGTTTGGTGTTTATGGTGATGATCTTAAGAGAATTTGGTGTGAATCCTCTAAGAATCAAAGTATAAAGTGTTTAGATTATGGAAATGGATGGTATGTGGTTTTGATATGGTGTTAGAACTAGGAAATTTATCGATATGGTGGTGGTTTATGGTGGTTAGATGGTGGTGAGTGGCGGATTAAAGGGGTGTTTGGATCATTGGATCCAAGGATCCTCACCACTCCTTCCTCCTCTCTAAAGGCTCTAATGAATGTGTATGTGTGTGTAAGATATAAGAGTGTGTGAGAGATATATCAAATAGGAGAGTCAAGGAGGGTATTTATAGGCTATTTGGGGGGTCAAAGTGCGCCTCACAAACTTATTTGTGCACCGCACATAGGGAGTTAATGCACACTTCATTTAAATGCCTTTAATTTTCTCCACCGCTTCAAAAGTGCTCCGCACTTTAGGTAAAACCGCGCACTTTAGGTGTTAAAGGACTTTTCAATTCTAGTAAAAAGTACGCCGCACTTTCTGCATTGCGGCATAATTTTGTTCGTTTTCAGCAGTTGGTTTTTTTCATGGTTGTAGATAATTGATTTCCACTCGCGTGGCTGCTTGAACCAACTAAAACGGAGTTCGTATGACCGAGTTATGATCAAAACAGTGAACAGGTGTCGGGAAGCATTCAGCTTGAGTTATTTCTTCGTTAAAGCTTCAAATCTTCATGTATTCTTCTGTTTTCTTCCA
>BQNB010056186.1:0-17188 GCA_026074375.1 Tanacetum coccineum | reverse complement strand
TATCAGCACCGGAGAGAATCATATACTCCGCAAGAGTATTCTTTTGTCCAAGTGGAATAACTGAATCCATTTTAATGTGAAAAGATTAAATGATCATACAGTGATTGGAGGTTGTTGTGATAAAGTGAGGTTTGATTAATGAAGTTGAGTCTTATGGAATACACGGGATTTTACAATTCTTGATAAAACCAGGAAATCAAGCTTTCACGAGATTTTACAAATAAAAAAACAACGGTATAATTCACCTAATGAAAGTGTATAGTTCTCTTAAGTAAAGCGTATAAATCACCCAAGAAAATTATGTATAAATCTCCTTAAGAAACAATGTATAAATCTCCCTTGGAAATGAACACGTATAATTCGCCTTTGTATAAATCGCCCTTGCAAATGATTATGTATAAACCACCCTTGCTAACAAAAACGTATAAATTGCCCTTTGTAACAAAAACGTATAATTCGCCCTTTGTAATAAAAACGTATAAATCGCCTTTGGTAACAATAACGTATAAATCCCCTTTGGTAGAGTCACGTATAAATCGCCTATAGAACAAACACGTATTATTCTCCTATGAACTATGTATAAATATCCTTTAGGAAAAAACACGTATAGTTCGCCTGAAGAAACGTATAACTCGCCTAATACACTTCGAGACTCAAAAACCAAAAATCTTAGAAAGACTCACTTTCTGACATTTTTACTTGAATTTTCTTGTACTTCTTACCTATCTAAGACTAGTAAAACCTTAAAAACACAAACTTTAACATTTTTGACATGAAAATTTTGAAATCAAGATTCTTGGTACAAAACCCTTTTTCTAACCAAAAAGACTCAAAAAGATGAAGTTTTTGATGGTTTTTGAAGATTTTCTTGTAGTTCTAGCCTAACCAAAGATAAATAATAAAGAACGTTAAAAGCTTTATGGTTTTTAAACCTCAAAAGATGAAAACCTTTTGAACAGTTCGAACCAAGAACTCACCTAAAACAAAGGTAACAAACGCACACAAAACCTTCACAAACACCCCATGGCTCTTGATACCAATTGTAGAATATCTTAACACATATAATGGAAGGATTCAAATAGTGTTTTAGAGAGAGAAATATGTGGTTGGATGAACACTTAGAGAGAGAAACAAAGAATACAATATTATATTAAGTGTATGTGAAACAAATGAACAACCAACACCCTCTCCATGTATGGAGAGGGTATAAATACTTCTAGCTTAACCGGCCATGGGCTTATGTCATGGGCTTACTATGTATCTTTGGCCCGGATAGCTTGCTAACATAATATATGTTTAATCTATGAGCTACGACTATCTATATTGGTAGTGACCGATACTTTTTCGTATTTCTAACACATCCTATTGACATGGAATTAATAGGTAATGTTAGAGATATCTTGGATGGGTGTAACAAATTGGTGGAAACTTTTAGGATGGCACGAGACATGTACAATGAGAACACGGAACAATCAATCAAAATCAATCTTATTGCAAAAAGAGCCAAAGATGGTCGTACTTATAGCCTACCAACTGCATCTGAAGTTGCTGGTCTGATTGTTGGTGACGTGGACTCCTGCGCTGAGCAAAGAGACATAGTTATAGAGATGCGTAAAGGCGGTTTGTAGCTTATTAACATAATTCATCCTTCCTATCTTCCACTTCAGTACCCGTTATTAATGCCCCGTGGCCATGATGGTTATCAGCTAAATATACCACATGAATATGAAGATGAAGACGCATGCGGTCCCCGCAAAACGGTTACTATGCGAGAGTATTTTGCATATGTTATTCAAGATCGACCCAATGAAATAAATTTATTCACTCTCGGTAGGAGACTGTATGGCTACACAATGGTCGAGACAAAAAGGTTGTATTTCAACCGCGCAAAACAAAGTCAAATGCGGTGTGATACCTACTCGACAATCTGAAACACTGTTCAACAGGGAAATTCTGACCTAACTCAACTTGGGAAACCTATTGTTCTGCCATCAACGTTTACAGGAGGAACAAGGTATATGATGCAGAATTATATGGATGCTATGCCATTGTGAAAGTGGTATGGTTGTCCAGATTTGTTCATAACTATCACATGTAACCCGAACTGGCATGAGATACCACGTTATATGCGGGAATACAATCTAGCCCCAAATGACAGGCCAGATGCTCTCAGTAGAGTATTTAAGATGAAACTTGATCAATTGGTTAGAGATGTCAAAGACTTGCATTTATTCGGTCGTGTACATGCAGGTGTGTATTTATAAAAGTCATTAGATAAACCTATATTTGGGTCATTTTTTTGTTGTGTGTTGTTATATAGCTTATTATTAACCTTAATCTTATTCACCTATGCAATCATATATACAGTTGAATTCCAAAAACGCGGCTTACCACACAGCCATATATGCTTCTTTTTTGCATAAGGACGACAAAATTCCAAATGTTGAACACATCGATCAATACGTGTTAGCCGAGATTCCGTACAAGAATAAAGATCCTGAATTATACAAGTTGGTAGGTGATTTTATGATACATGGCCCGTATGGGGCAGACGAATCTGACCAGTCGTGCATGGTTGATATGAAATGTTCAAAAAGGTTTCCAAAGTGATTTACCGAACATAGCTCAGTGGACCAAGATGGGTATCTAATTTATAGGAGGAGAGACAACGAAAACTTTGTAGAGAAATGTGGTCATGAACTGCACAATGGCTACGTTATACCTTATAACAAGACCCTCTTGAAGCGTTATTAGTCACACATAAATGTTGAATGGTGCAACCAAACTGGCTTAATCAAATATCTTTTTAAGTACATAAACAAAGGGCCCGATAGAGTAAGAGCTGAGTTGTATGATGATACCAATAGCAACGCTTAAGAAACAGGTGAAACGAGTGTATCAAAAGATGAAATTAAAGCCTTTTTAGATTGTAGATACTTATCTGCTTGTGAATCAGTTTGGCAAATATACAGGTTTGATATTCATTACAGGTACCCTTCCATAGAGAGGTTGTCATTTCATCTGCCTGGTTAGAACGTGGTTGTTTATGATGAGGACGCAGATCTTGAATAAGTTATTCAACAACCAACTGTCGCCACATCTATGTTCCTCCAGTGGATGGAAACGAACAAAACTGATGATGAGGTAAGGGAATTAACCTACGCTAAATTTCCTACAAAATATGTTTGGAACGCTACCAAAAGGATATGGACAAAAAGAAAGCAGAGGGTCTCAATCGGAAGGATTCATAATGTCCATATTTCGGCAGGTGATGCTTTCTATTAGAGGATTCTACTCAACCATATTCCAGGTGCTAGGTCACACGACGAACTTAAGACTATAGATGATGTTGTCTATCCTACAGACAAAGAGGCTTACTATGATATGGGCCTTTTGGAGGATGACAAAGCGTACATTGAAGCTATAAAGGAATCAAGTCACTGTGCGCCACCCAATCATCTTCGCGAGCTTTTTGTAACACTCTCAGCCGGTAAAGAACTTAGCACACTGTTTACTATTTGGTTGGAAACATGGCATCTCCTTTCACAAGAACGCTTTCACAAGACGTTGAACTAAAAATGAAGAGTCTTCCTCTATATTCTAGTATACGTTATGTAAAAGTTTTACACGTGCTTAATGTATTTCCTTCCTAACAATGCTTTGTGTTATAAGGGACCCGAAAATAAACCATTATGCTCACTATTGAAACTTAATTTGGTGCAAGGTGAGATGTACATGTTCATGTGATGCAAATTTGGCCTAAACAAACATTTTTTGTATTTTTCAGATTTGGTCGTTACTGATGAGGAAAATAAAAATGTTGAGTTGTTCTATATAGAGGAGCTAATGCGCAGTCGCAGTAGCTCTTTGCCGAATTTTGAGGACATGCCATATCTGAAATGTTTGTATCAAATTTTGGTAACCGATTACTATATGATGAGTTTATGATCTATCCGAGTTGCAAAGAGAGTATGTCCAGCTACATAGCCGTTTAACTTTGTAACAAAAGGGTGTTCGTGACACCATCATGGACTCCGTCGAGACAAGCAATGGAGGTGTTTTTTTTGTGTACGGATACAGTGGGACTGGAAAGACTTTCTTATGGAAAACACTAACGGCTGGGATTAGATGGAAATGTGATGTTGTTTTGAACGTGGCATCGAGAGGTATAGCATCTTTATTAATGACCGGTGGGAGAACTGCACATTCACAATTTAAATTTCCCATCAACATTGATGAACTATCTACATGTTTCATTAATCCTCAAAGTGACCTTGCTGCATTGGTGCGAAAATGTAAACTAATTATATGGGATGAAGCCCCAAAGACGCACAAACACTACTTCGAGGCATTAGACAGATCATTAAGGGACGTTTTGCGTAAGTCAAAGCATGACACGATGGACACTCCGTTCGGCAACATGACTGTGGTTTTTGGTGGAGATTTCAGGCAAGTCCAACCCGTCATTTCAAAAGGGTCCTGACAATATATTGTTGGCGCCTCTTTAAAACAATCTTACTTGTGGGACCATTGTAAAGTGTTACGGTTAACCGCAAATATGCGTCTGACTATTGGTTGTCGTCCTGAAGATGTCAATGAGATTATAGACTTTGCTGAATGGATTCTAAAGCTTGGAGATAATAACCTTGGAGACGCAAATGATGGCGAGGCTAAGATTGACATACCTGATGAAATTCTCATTAAGGATTCAAGTGACCCAGTAGGCTCAATCATAGACTTTACTTACCCGAATATGTTGGATAACCTTGACGACAACAACTATTTCACAGAAAAATCCATTCTTGCCCCTACGAACGAGGTTGTCGAAACTATAAATGATAAAATGTTGAAGGTTATTCTAGGCGAACAAGTCACGTACTACAGTTGCGACAATGTTTGCAAGTTAGAAAAGGGTGCAAGTATAAATGAACCCGTATTCTCTACCGAGTTCGTTAATGGTTTGAAATTCTCAAGCGTACCCAACCACGAACTTAAATTGAAAGTGGGTGTTCCGATCATGTTGTTACTAAATATTGATCAATCAAATGGTTTGTGCAACGGAACACGACTTCGTGTGGATCGGTTGATGAAAACTGCCATTCACGCCACTATAATCAACGGAAGTCATGTTGGTAAACAAATGCTTATCGCAAGGATGAGAATATCGCCTTATAATAAACGTTTGCCAATAAAGATAGTAAGTAAGTAGTTCCCCGTGTCCGTCTCTTTCGCGATGACAGTCAACAAAAGTCAAGGACAATCTCTCGGTCAAGTCGGTTTGTATTTGCCATGACCTATTTTTACACATGGCCAACTATATGTCGCCGTCTCTCATGTTAGGAGCAAAAAAGGATTGAAGATGGTTATTCATGACAAAGACGGAAATCTCACTAATACCACCACCAATGTGGTCTACAAAGCTACACAATTTATGATCACATCTACATGTAAACGTATGTCGCATTCCTAGAATAAGAGATTGGTGTTTTTTATTTATATTTTTGTGTCTTTGACAAGTGTGTTTCATGTAACGTATGTTTGATTACTACAACTTTATACTTTACGTTTCTTTATTCAAATATGGTTCTTTCTAAGTAATAACTTCGTAATACGAGTTTCATTTACTACCTTCTTTGACGTTTTCTTTAAGATACCCGTGAATTCCACGGGTCTTTTAGCTAGTAAATATATATAATTATGAAATATACTAATTTATTTAATGCCAAATTTTTAATTAAGGAAGGTTTAAACACCACTTTTAGCAAAACCTATTTAACATATATAATTCAGGTATTCAAAGCTATTAAAAGAGCTCTTGTTTGCGTTGATGGATTCTCCAATGAACTACTCCGTATTAAATAGTGGGAACTTAATTAATACAACCAAGCGGGTACCTAATAGTACTTTACTAGACAAGTGAGAGAAAAACGTAAAAATTGATGTCACTAAATGTTTGACGAACACTCAACCACTTTAGCACACGTATTTCCTAATTGAGCCAGCAAGCTATTTTTTTCTTTGAAACTGTATCTTATTCTACCATCTTAGTTTGTGGAATGTTATCACTCGTCAAAATTTAATGCCCATTTCAAAAGTTATATGAATTTCACGACTTAACATAAAGTGTATTTGTAGACGGTTGCATCCAGTGAACGGATAAATTTCTAACATAATTGTAAACGTACACTATTTCAAATCTCTTTGTTGATAGCAAGTTACTAGACCATCCATGTAAATAATAAAAATAAGAGAAATCTACGGTTGAAGTTGCTCGTTGATCACTGATGAATTTGTACTAAAACCATAAGAGGAAGATGAGTTACATAAATGAATTAGTTGAGTAACGTAACTTGAATTCATAGATTGAATAGCGTACATTTGATCAATCACTTACAAAACACGAAGTTGGAAGCTATTAAAATGTAACTTGACCTGGATAAAACTACAGGGACTAATAGTGTTGTTTTCCATTCTTGTTTTTCAGTTAAGTTCTTGTTTGGGAGCTCTTTGGATGGAGCTAGATAGTTAAGGGGCTAAAGCTGGATTCTTGGATAAATGGAGCCTATATATGATGGATTGCCGACTTCATTCTTCACTTTTTCGATTCTCACTATATTAACAAACCCTAATTCTCTTTCGTTGTAGTTGTGATCATCTTGATCTCTGATCTTTTAATTCTTGTGTTTGTAAGACTATTATCAAGATAAATAATAGTGCTACACCTGATTAGCAGTGGTAGCTTGTTTGGTTAATTGAGATTAATTAAATCTGTTGATTGTTTGTTTTGTTTCTTGAATTGAGATCCAAGATTCTGTTTATTTGAGATTAATAAGATTTTTTACATGGTATCAGAGCTAAGTTCATAAGATCTTGTGCTCTGATTTGTGTTGGGAAATTAGAGTTTCGTAAATTTTTGGGGTTTTTAAATTTAATTGGTTGTTTTTCAATTAAAAGTTTTGTGAATCTTTGAGAAGATTGTTCTCTAGTGTTTTTTGGTGGTTAAGGAAGGTTAACTCCTGGTTGATTTGAGTGTTCTAGCAATTGGTTATTTCTGGTTTGAGAAATTAGGGTTTTAAAGATCTTGGTGATTTGGGTGTGGGTTGTTGCTGATTAATCTGCTAGCCCTCTAGACTAAGTGAATCAAGAGGATAGTCAGTTTTGTATTAATTTCCGCTGTGTATCATTAAAGCTATGTAACACCTCTGTTCCTTTATCTTAATTAGTTATAATTGTGTTTGTCAGCCCTTGATCTACCACCTTGAGTGGTGTGAAAGCCTGGGAACTTCTTTTTTTATCTTGCTTTGTTTTATATATCTTTAGTTGTTTATTTCATCATGTCTGTTCATGGTTTTACTGATGATGAGTATAAGGCTAGTGATGATCAGCCTACATTGATTAGCAAGATTGATTTGAGTAGTCCTTTACATTTGCATCCTAATGATTCTACTACTTTTACTATTGTTTTTGTGAAACTTAAGGGTACTGAGAACTATCAAGTGTGGTCTTGTGCCATACTTCTTGCTTTAAAGGGAAAGAACAAAACTAGTTATTTCTGGTTTGAGAAATTAAGGTTTTAAAGATCTTGATGATTTGGGTGTGGGTTATTGCTGATTAATCGGCTAGCCCTCTAGACTAAGTGAATCAAGAGGATAATAAGTTTTGTATTAATTTCTGCTATGTATCATTAAAGCTCTGTAACACCTCTGTTCCTTTCTCTTAATTAGTTATAATTGTGTTTGTCAGCCCTTGATTTGCCACCTTGAGTGGTGTGAAAGCCTAAAAGAAAAAAAAAAAAAATAAAAAATTAAACTTACAAGATATACATAATGATTTACTAATATGTGATATGAAAATACAACAAGTTTGCTATTCACGCTAAGGTGTAATACTTCTTCACTTGTATGATGAAAAGTATTAAAATTTAATTCTCTTGCAACTTGAGAAATTAAGCTTGGAGCACTTGGAAACAAGCTAACATGAGTTAAATGATCAAAGGATTTTAGAAGGATATCGTGGGCTATTTTGAGCAGAAATAGAATGAGTCAAAGGTGAGAAAAATGTTGAGGAATTGTCCAGTATTTATAGGACAAGAAGGAGGAGCGGAGTCTATGGTCGGCCCCCTTAAATAGGGTGCCGGCCCCCTTATAATTAAGGGGGCCACCCATGTATTTAAGGGGGCCGCCCTTTCTAGGCACTCCTCTTTTTTGTGAATCTAGGGGAGGTATTCTTGTTTACTGGATCTTGTTAGCCGGTTTTAGGTTCGAAAATTTGAAATTCAAAATATTTATTTTGAATAAAACATTTCTTTTAAATGTAGAAAATGTTTTGTAAGTTTATAAACATGTTTACAACATTTTATAAAAGTTTAAGGTTGAATAAAAATTTCCTTTGATAATAAAATTTCTTTTTTTATAATTTAAATGCATTTTTAATTTTTTATTCATACCTGTTTTAGTGATGTAATTATTGAGATGAGAATTTTACTACTAAATTACTTATTTACGTTTATTTTACGTTAACGTTTTTTATTATTTTTTATGATTATCAAAACGTCAAAGATGTTGAAAAAAAAAATATTATTAATGTTTTTAGGCATTATATTTTATCAACAATCTCCCCCTTTTTGATGATTACAAAATTTAAACTCATTAAATGTAAAATTATTTTTAAACAAGTATTTAGTGAGTTTTATGTCATTTCTCTCCCTTTTTGTAGAATCAAAAAGGCATCGTCGAGGATTGCTAGTAAAATCGACGGAATAAATGCTCCCCCTTGATGTGTGCTCCCCCTCGTTCGAGGGCACCAAGGAATCGAGCTATGGTTTCTTGGCTACAAAATGGGTTAGAACAATACAAATATTTCTAACATGTAGCAAGGAAGAAAAATATGACATACAACCAACAATGATCATTCATTAAGATTAAAATAGTGTGTAAAACACACTCATGCATACATAAGAAAATAACATGCTGACATACATGAAATTTAAACTACAAAAAGTCCTATAACTAGTAGAGCTCTATAGGACTTGCTTGCAAAATGGTAGATGATCAATTATTTGAAAGACTAAACATAGAGTATGTTTAGTTTGGGGAGGATGGTGGAGGTGGTGGGATGATGATTGGTGGTTGTGAGAGCATATGTTCAATATATGAAAACATATATTGAAGTTCATCTCTCAATCCAAATATGAGAGTACGATTGTGAATGCAACACAAGCATGAATCTCCATGTCTCAGAAGATTCTCGGATTGGGTATGACCAACAATTGGTGGTGAAGGTGATGGAGTATCAAATTGGACATCAAGTAGGGTAATTGGGAAAAGGGTGAGAGTGATGTCCATTGATGCATTTTCATGAGTTGGAGGTGGTGGAGAAACTCTTGGAGGTGGTGATGTTGGTGGGTTCAAGTAACCATTGGGTGAAAGTGATGTTGATGAGGTTGGTGATTTGGGTATGTAGTCAATTGAGGATGAAGAAGTGTCTTTGGTTGATGGTGTTTTGGAGGGTGCATTAGGTGCTCTAGGTGATGAAATTGAAGTTTAGGTGATGGAAGTTTTGTCCATCATCTTGGGTTAAATCCACAAAAACAATTTGTTTTGGTAGAATGATGTTGATTTTTGGTCTCTTGGAGGCTTTGGAAATAGAGGCTCTAGTGGAGGCCATGGAGGTTTATGGTGGTTGATGATGAATGAAGAAGATGGTGAATTGGTGATGTGCATTTGGAGGGAATTTATTGGAAGAGATTTGTTTGAAAATGGAATGAATTTGAATAAGTTTAGGCTATTCCAAATGTTGTTCAAGCATTCTGGGCAAATATAGCTGATACTAGGTAAAAGAAGGCAAAAAGCATTGAAAATATTGTTTTACCCGTGAAAAGCTAAGGGCGGTCCCCTTAAATAAGGGGCGGTCTCTTAAATTAAGGGGCAGCCGGTGTGAATTAAGGGCCGGGGGGGGGGGGCCCCCCCAAAACTTTGTTAGTCCCATTTTTTAAAGAAAAAACTATTTTTATCAGAAATTTTGTGAGGGTATTTTTGTTTGGTGGTTTATTTGCAGCAAACCCTATAGAGTTTTATAAGCTTTTAATCTTATAACTTTTAATAAACACATTAAATCTTGAATCCAAAATGGTCTTAACCAGGTTGATTTAATTAAAGAACCAACCAAAGGTTTAAGGCATCTATAACAAATAGTATCTAAAAGATAACCAACTTATAAGTCTTTGAATATATCGGCATGTTCACCATACATGTTGTTAATATACATACACATAATCAAGTTATAAAAATTGTCATATAACTAATTTTAGCCAATCTTAGTTCACTCCACTCCTAAGTCTTCATTTCTTCTTGCTAAACACCTTTTTGAGTGCCTTTCCAAATGACTTGAAATCTCCACGCATCTCCTTATGCATTTCTTGCGTTTGGTTAAGCAAGGTGGTTTGTCGTTCAAAGAGAGTTACATCGGTTTGTTAGGAAGCGAAAGGCATTTCATAGTTTTGGTAGTTGAGTGGATTAAGAGAGTTAAGATATGTGGTAGGAGATGGAGTACTTGCACGAGAAGTTTCGACATCATCATCATCATCATGTTGATGAGATGACGTGCCATGATGATGAGAAGATGAGGATGAGACGGAATGGCGTGCCTTGCCACGATCACTTCGAGGTCTCCGAGTTTGTTTAAGAGCAAGAGGACGCATGACTCGATCAACAATGTCATAAATGCCATTGTCGAGATGAGGATATACTTCCATGATGTGACGATAAAGACGAGTCAAGAACATACCGTATGGAAGATTGGCGGTTGGATTTGCTCTAGCACATTCGATTCGTTTGACAAAGAAGTAAGCAAGATTGTATTGTTCCTCGGCAACAACACAATACAACATGTGAGCAAGACAAGCGGGGAGATGGTCCCGATGTCCTCCTAGTCCAAACATATTCTCTCGAATGAGTTCTTCCCATTGCTTCATGTCGGGGCTTAGTTCTTTAGTGAGGATTTGATTTAGAGTGAGGGTAACGGTTTGACTTTTAATGGTAAATTGCTTCTACCATGACACGTTCCAATTCAAGAAGTCGACGAATATCGTCGGTGAGTTGGAAGGTCGGTGGAATATGGTCCCTCGGTTTCTTGAGAATACTCAAGAGATCCAAGGTTCCCATTCGTTGGTGAATCACGACTTGACGTTGTTAAGGAATTTGAGGATTTGACCGAATTGGGGCTAGAGTGAGAGTTATGAATTTTCATGTCGACATCATTGAAGGAGATGACAGATATCCCTATTTACGGGTTTTTGAACATGACTTGGACTATTAGTAATCAAGCCTGAATCCCTTGCATAATGGTTCGTTGATTTTAAAGAGACAATCGGAAGCGAATATGTTTGTGAAGAGACGCTCGATGTTATTGGATTTGTAGTAAGGCTTGTATCAACAACAGCTTGTGAATGTTGCGATTTTCAAGGGATTTGTAAAATTTTGTGAGGGATTATATCGGTGGAAGTGGCTATTGGCATTTTCTCACAATTGATGTTGGTTGATTGATTTGTTTGTAGTGCCCCATTGCGATTTTGGTTAATTGGATGATTTAAAGTTTGATTTTGGTGAATATGGTGGTGGGTTTTTCGTCACAGCAGGTGGCAGAGGGAAGAAGGAAAAAAATTGGTGTTTGGCAATGTATTTTTGAATGAAAAAGGGAAGTTTGTTTTTCCAGTGGCCAGCCCCTTAAATAATTAAAGGGAGCCGCCCACACTTACACGGCGGTCCTCCTTTTAATTTAAGGGGGCGCCTATGAAAAAAAAATTCTTCAAATTTTGGCCATTTTTGTCGAGGGGAGAATGATAATTGTCAAAATACGTTGGAATTATACTAGTAATATTATTTAATATATTCGAGAAAGGAATACTTAACATTTTTAATTTAAACTTTATTCGTTTAAAAAAATTTGTTACTATCGGATGAGATAATCAAGTAGTAAGTCGAAGGACAGGCTTAACGAGGATTAAGTGACTCTTTTCAATTATCTTCTTGTTAATTGAGTGAGTAGTTATCTCGGGAGATGAAAATAATTATATGTCAAGATCTATGGAGAAATCCAAAGACGTAAATATGTATGAGTACTAGAGATGATATCGATTAGACGATAGATAGATGTAGGACGTGAGTGCAGATGTCGTTAGACGGATGGTTGACATGGATTCGAGATGCTCGTTGAAGTCGAAGGGAGTTTGTTTCATCCCTAAGTGTGTCTATGATCGTTGCGTGACTAATTCCTATTTCTATGTTAATTGTTAACACTAGCGTGCTCTCTTTTTCATCTCCTGTGAGTTTGCTAACGTGGTCATAGAAGATTTTTTTTTTTGTAGACATATGATTTATAATCCTAAATGATTAGAGTTGTTCATAAAGATAACTATTCTCTTCAAGCTTAGAAAAACCAACAATGGTATTTCTTGAGACTACAACTATTATTTTTAAGGACTATATTATACTACATTATGATAGTAAACACATAGACAGTTACTTGTAATAGTATATTTTACGAATATGAAATGTGGGTGATCGTACTTTAAGAACTTTAAAATAGTTTCGTTAATGTCTTTTATAATGTAAAATGATAAGGGGTTTCATTGGGAACCTTATCATGAATTCTTTAGTCCGTAGACAAAGAATGTTAGTAGATAACATACCACTTCAAAGATTGTGATGACTTAGCCATTTGGTCCCCAACGTTTCATGTATCCAAAGCTATTGTTTACACATCTATTTTGCATTTGGTTTTGGCAATATGGTGAGCAAAACTTGCACATTGAATGAAAATTTGGTTGGTGTGGCCGATTCCACTATTGTGTGATTAGTGTTAGGATAATTTGGTCTATCATTGTCTCTCCTAGGTTTAGATGTTTTGGAACGAGGATGAGATTTTTTCTCTTCTAGGAAGGAGGTGTTTTGGAACCCTTATTGTGGGTTTAGTAAATCCGACTCCGGTGTTTTAAAGAAAAGTTTGTAAAAATGTTTTCTCATCAATCACTTGCAAATAGGATTTGTGTTGTTTATAAGTATAAATTTTGGTTTTGAGTTTGGGTTTGATTCCATCAATTTTTCTTTTGACTCGACTTCTTGAGCTCTTACAAATTTTACTTGTTTGGTTTCGCTAGGTGATCCTTTGGTAAAATTAAATCCCAAACCGGTTTTATCTCCGGAAGGTTTTTGAGAACTTATTATTTTCTTAAGTGAATGACTACTATATAATATTGATTTTCGCCTAGATATTTCTTTTCTAAGTTCCTCATTTTCAAACTTAAGTTCATGACATAATTTGCATTCTTCAATTACTTCCTTACCTTTTTCTAGCCTAGATAGTTTATCTTTTAATTCTAGTACTTCATTTTCTAATTTTATTTTAGCTTGTTTTAGAGTTTTATTTTTAGCCATGACTTTTAATCCTAGTTTGCATAGTCTACTATATTCATTATCTATGTCATTTTCGTCTAGTGATGATTGATTATCACTAAAATATTCGTTTTCGGAAAGTACCTCATTGGAATCTTTAGCCATAAGACACTTTTCGTCCTTTGTCTTCTCTCTTTCATAGGTCGCTATCACTCAAGCTTCCTTCCCGGACGCCTTTGATTTTGATATTTTTTATTGTTTCGGGACAATTCTCCGATGAGTTGATTTGGATCTTCCACACTTGAACATTTTCTTTCACTTGTCTTATTTTTGTATCTTTATTCTTTGGAATGATCTTCTTTCTTCATATGATTGTTATACGTAATCGGTCTTGTCTTTTGAAGAATTTCTTGAAGTTTCTTACGGCCATGGCGTATTCTTCATCTTCACTATCGGAGGTTGAACTATCTTCATCACTAGATTCCTTTCTAGCTTTCAAGGCAATAGATCTACTTTGTTCTCTTTTGTTTTTGACGGTTTCGAAGTCTTTCTTGATTACTTCTTCATAGACTTTTAAATTTCCAATAAGTTCGTCAAGTTGGAAAGTGTTGTTTAGATTCTTTGTTCTTCAATTGTGCGTGTGACTTGTGGTGCTCATTTAGGATGCAATGCCTAACGAAACTTCCTAACACATTTCTTGCTAGGAATAAACCTTCATCTAAGTGCTTTTAGACTAGTTAATAAATGTGTTAAATTTTGCAAAGGCATATTATTGATTCCTCTTCCGGAATCATTGAATTATTCATTATTGTTGAACAAGAAGATCTATTTTATTTGCTTTGAATTGATTTTTACCTTGGATGA
This sequence comes from Tanacetum coccineum, assembly GCA_026074375.1. Classification (NCBI taxonomy): domain Eukaryota; kingdom Viridiplantae; phylum Streptophyta; class Magnoliopsida; order Asterales; family Asteraceae; genus Tanacetum; species Tanacetum coccineum. Next base: position 2,933 of record BQNB010056186.1, on the reverse strand, counting down.
GTGTTTAACAAAGTATCCAAATTTTCCTTTTGCTGGTTTGACACATAAAAATTCTTTCAATGCTTTACGTGGTTAACGCAGTATAAATTACCATTTTTTTTGGCTTCTTTATTTTTAGCAAGTTTTCTTTTTAATGATCATCATTTTGTTATGTGAGAAAAAAGATACAATTTCATCCTTTTTAGTTTCGGGATTAAATTGAATAAGGGAGGTGGAAAATCACGTCGGTTAATAACATGCCAAATAGATCTAGATCTTTTGGACTTCAACATAAGTTTTCGATCTATTTTTTCAACTAAATAATCCCATCACTTTTCATAATAGTGGTGGTCTTTGCATAGATTGCCCTTCTAAAATATTTTTCCGATTCCATCAGATCGATCAAGTTTTTAAATACCAAGTTATTTTAAATTCTTGTTTAACGTGGCTTGATACCAATTGTGGAAAACTAGTAGGGGTGAATAGTTTACCGCTTTTCTTTTTAATTTAATGTTAGTTTATTTATAAAATATTTTGATGTGACATTTTTGTGAATTCAACACCGTGCACATATGGAACTATACAAATATGTAAAAGCAAATAAAGGGGGGGGGGGATTATTAGGGGGGATGTTACAAGGATTAAATCACTACACAAGGATTTATACTGGTTCGGTTACGAAGCTCCTCTTCGGCCTACTCCACTCCCCGAGCACCAAACTCGAGAGTTTTCTTCACTATGTCAACAAACTCCTTTATGGCGGAGAAAAACCAGTACACTCAACGTTGCTTATATCATATTTCCGACACTAAGCATAGATGTCGAGTTTAATCTTAGTTAGAAACCTATCTACTCACAAACACAACTTTTAACAAACTAGTTCTCGACTTCCACATACTTCTTCACAAACTTCACAACTTCTTCACGACTTCACAACTTCTTCACGACTTCACAACTTCTTCACGACTTCACCACTTCTTCACAACTTCACAACTTCACTTAACCACACTACTTATATCACAACTATCTAACACTACTAGTAAAGATCACCAAGATCTAGCTACTACACACAACTACAAGATATACAAATGATTTACAAATATGTGATATGAATACAACAAGTTTGCTATTCACACTAAGGTGTAATACTTCTTCACTTGATGATGAAAGTATTCTTCTCTTGCACTTGAGAAATTAAGCTTGGATCACTTGGAAACAAAGCTAAATGATTAAATGATCAAAGGATTTTAGAGAGGATATGTGGGCTGTTTTGAGCAGAAAGAATGAGTGCAAAAGGTGAGAAAAATGTTGAGGAATAGTCTAGTATTTATAGGACAAGAAGGAGGAGCGGAGTCTATGGCCGGCCCCCTTAAATAGGGTGTCGGCCCCCTTATAATTAAGGGGGCCGCCCATGTATTTAAGGGGGCCGCCCCTTTCAGACGCTCCTCTTTTTTGTCCTATCCAGGGGAGGTGTTTACTGGACCTTTTCTAGCCGTTTTAGGTTCGAAAATTTGAAATTCAAAATGTTTATTTTGAATAAAACATTTCTTTTAAATGTAGAAAATGTTTTGTAAGTTTATAAACATGTTTACAACATTTTATAAAAGTTTGAGGTTGAATAAAAATTTCCTTTGATCATAAAATCCATTAAGCATTTATTTATTTATACCTTTAAGTGATGGTAAATTGTTGAAATGTGTATTTACTACTAAATACTAATTTAAGTTTTTATTTTACGTTGAACGTTTTTTTTATATTTTGTGATTATCATATCGTTAAAGATGTGAAAAATATTATTAATGTTTTTTAGGATTATGTTTATCAACAATTATAATGTGTTTGTTTGCCTTGATCTGCCACCTTGAGTGGTAGTTAATGCTGGGAATCTTCTTCTTCTTTTATATTGGTTTGTTTTATATATCTTTAAGTGTTTATTTGATTTCATGTCTTTGCATGGTTATTTTTATCATGAGTATGAGTCTGATGATGATCAGCCTACTTTGATTCAGTAAGCTTTATTTTGAGTAGGTCCTTTATATTTTACAATCTACATATTATGCTACTCTTACCTTCGTGTTACTATTGTTTCTGTTAAACTTAAGGGTACTGAGAACTATCAAGTGTGGTCTTGTGCCATGCTTCTTGCTTTAAAGGGAAAGAACAAAATTGGTTTTATTGATGGGTCTTGTAGAAGATCTAATACTGATGAGGTTTTAGGAAGGCAATAGGATAGAGTTAATGTTGTTGTATTGGGTTGGATTTTGAACTCTATCTCTGAGGAACTGTTTTTGGGTTAAATTTTTTTAAAAGAGCTAAACATGTTTGGGATAAATTAAAGGAAACCTATGATAAAGTATACGGTTATGTGACTTTTAATTTGCATCATAAGATAAATTCTTTGAGTCAAAATGGTTCCACTATTACTGACTATTATCATAGGTTAAATGCTTTGTGGAAACAATTTGATGCTCTTGTTCAATTGCCTAGATGTACTTGTCATGCTACTAAAGATTTTAAAAAGCATAATCAATTAATAAATTTTTGTAGTTTTTGATGGGTCTTGATGATTGTTATATGCAAATAAGGAGTAATATTCTTTCTAGAGATGAATTGCCTATTGTCAGGAGTGCTTATGCTATTATTTCTAGTGAGGAGTCTCATAGGGTTGTTTCAAGTTCTGGTGTTGGAACATCTCAGAGATCTCAGTCCTTTATGTTTAGTTCTAATGTGGAAACATGAATAATGATCAGAGGCCTCAAGCTTCTGTTAGCAGCTTCAGACCTTCTAATGTGACTAGACCTGTAAATAGTGGGAATAGGAGACCCAATGGGGGGTCTCCCTTGGTGTGTGAGAATTATGGGTTCAATGGTCATACTATGGACATGTGTTTCAAGTTAATTGGTTATTCTCCTGATTTTAGAAAAATAAATAATTCTTCTAATACTAATCAGAAT
>BQNB010056185.1:18614-38771 GCA_026074375.1 Tanacetum coccineum | reverse complement strand
AAGCTGTTTCTCCTTTTTCCTAATTTCAATACTCATTCCATTGAAATTCTGTTTAAGCTCATCAATCTTAATCTCAATATCAAGCTTCCCATTACGATAATCCTTTCCATTAATTAAAGTTTTCATTTCATCTAAATACTGCTTCTTCAGATCCTCCATATCTTGGATACTCATTTGTTGAGGAGGTTGATGAATGACGAGAAACTATGGGGGTTCAATTTAGTCAAACTCATAATAATTAGAATCATAACACAAATTAGGTTCGTAATAATTCATCGGTTGACATTGAAAAGTCTCGTGAGGACCCCCACAATCTTCACAACAAGGATATTGTTGGGGAAAACTCGGTGAAGTTTGTGGAAAATAATCAAAGTTTTGATTGAAACACGGGCCTTGATTGTAGAAAAACAGGACTTGAGGTGTACAATCGTAACCATAATGGGTATCGTTCCCTTATAACTCACAAGAGTATGGCACGAATTGGGGTTGTGGAGATGGGTATGAAAAATCGGGAGGATTATCGAAAGAATTCAGAGTCGAATCATAAGTGAAAGAATCTCTGTTCCTTGAATGGCATAGAAAGCAATATCCATCTCGAAGATCATTACCACACCGTTCGCAAGTACACCATCGACAAGGGTGACCATATAACGGTTCTCCACACCCTACGCATCAGACAAATGTCGACATAAAGAATTAAACGATAATGAGGGTTAAGAAGAGAATCAAATGGTTTAGAAGAAAAAGAAGATTATTTTTGGGTTTTTAAGCTTTTTAAACAACATATTTTATTAAAGGACAAAATGAGATCGAATAACTTAAACCAATAATCAACTTGTTTCACGGTAGCTCTCTAAAAGAAAAACGCACAAAGGAGCGGAGGAGCGGGAAAGCGCGAAGCTATTAAAAACCTTCTCCTTTCGGGTCGTAGTTCCTTGGAACAACCCTCCTTATACCCCTCTTATAGTTTGTTAATCTCTTAAAGGTGAGCCGTACTTCACAAGTGACACAAAGGCAAGTTTTAATCTTTTGTTTGGGAACTTATTATGATAATGCTCAAGTTGAGAGCATTATATTGATGATGGTTGTTTATCTTTATTTAGGACAATGTTTTTATTTTTTTGATTTTTTCTTTATAATTCTAATAAGAAAATGAAAAATTATTTTTGTATTTTTGTATTTTATATTGGTATAAAGAAAATAACTCACAAGGAAGGATCTTCCAAAGCACTAATTGTCAAATCGTTGAAACGACAATCGTATACACTCCTCCCTGGCAACGGCGCCAAAATGACAACGAGAAACTAAACCTTTTATATATATTAAATATAATAAATATATAAATATATAATAAGAATCAAAAATCTCAATTGTAGTAAACCGGAAGTATGATTCCCGGGTCGTTATCCCCAACGAGGAATGCAATTGAAAATCGAGTCGTTTTGATAATCGATGCTTGAATGGGATAAGAGATTTTGATTGGTTTTCTAAAACTACGGGAAAATTAAAGCAAACACTTAAAAACAATTAAGGTAAAACTATTTTAAACTAAAAACGAAAACGGGAATCCTAAAAACGCGACCTAAAAACCCTAAATTATCAAAATAAAGTTCTAAAATGATTTTTTGACTTTTATAAGTCATGATTAACTAAAAGATAAGAAAACTAAGAAAAACTAGACAATAACGAAAGTGTTTAAGCTTAAAAACACGAAAATCGCGAATGGGAATTCAATCCCGTTCTTTAAATAAATAAAAAATTTTGTAATTTTAACCCTACGAAAGCAAATCTAATTTTCCTAAGTCCTATTTGATAAAAGAAAATTTTCTAAAAAAGAATTAGATTTTTTTGACTTTTTTATAATTTAATATGAATTAAAAACAATTTTAACAAAAATTAAATATAAAAAATACTAAACAAATTATAAAAATTCTAAAAAAATTAAAAAAAGTAGCTTGAACATTGAGGAATTTTAAGAAAAATGGAGTGGTGAAAACAACTTATTAAAATAAGCTGTTAAAAAACTTAAACAGCTTATAAGCTAAATGGGGTAAAAAGGTAGTAAATAATAAATTGTGCAAGTTTAAATTGAAAAAGACCCCAGGGCAGTTGGTTTATGTGTGCGTGTGTGAGGTGCTATAAAAAGGTGAGGTGGGTTAGACGGTTAGGGGGTTCAAGCCTTGCTCACCCCGGACTTCCCTACTCTTTTTTTTTTGAAAAACTTTAAAAACAAAGTTATAAATAAGCTGAAAACTAACAACTTTAAAACTTGAGATTATTTTTGAAAAGCTATAATAAGCTCAGAAAATGAGCTTAAAGATGACAGTAGCTTATCAAGCTTAAATGCTAAACTATTTGACCATTTTAGACTAAATAAGCTGATGAAAAAGTGTATAAGCTAAGCATGTAATATGCTACACCTAATATGCAATTGAGAACAAAATTAAGCAATGAAAAAGGACTTAAACTAAGCTAAATATGGACAGAATTGAAAAAAGGCGCTTAAAAATTAAAAATTTTAGACTAAAATTGCCAAATAGCATAAATTAAGTCTACACTAAGATATTAAGCTAACTTTGATTTTAAAACTAAAAAACAAAAAAAAAAACCTAATAAGCAGAACTAAACCTAAATTAAGCAAAAAAAAAGCAATAAGCTTAAATAAGCAAATAAGCTAAAGGGTCCAAAATGCAGGCAAATAGCCTAAGGGGCCACTTTTGGGCTTATTTTTAAGCCTTTAAGTGGATCCTTTTGGCTTAAGGAGTTGTACAGCTAAAAAGCTTGTACAATAAGCTATTTAGAACAGCAAAGAAAAAGTAATTTGAAAAGCAAATAAGCCTGGAAAAATGCTTGTGAAAAGAGCTGGTCACACAGCAAGCTTGGTTTTTAGTTTTCTTTGAAAAACAAATAGGCTTTTGCAGGCTAAATAAGTAGAAGAATAAGCTGAAATAAAATAAACATAAAAAAAACAGATAGAGTTTGACAACAAAAGAGCTTATGCTCAAAATTTTAAAAGCTAAAATCAATTTTAACTATACTAAAAATGAATTTGAAAAGGGGACTTTTGACTTAGAAAAATAACTCGGTAACTTTGACAGATTTTTGCAAAAACAAAAGTAAACTTAAAGACATCTTCACTACTTGATAAGGATTTAAGAACAACACTTAAACTATTTAAAAGATGGTTTTAAAAGCCTAATCAAAGAGCACTTTGGATTGTTGTCAACACGTCTTAAAAACACCCTTTGAGAAAAAGACTTAAAACAAAACTTAAAACATAAAACCTTTGAAAAACAGATTAAGAACACCTTAAAAGGGCTGGTTAAAGTTCACCAAATGACCCAAATGAGTTTATTACCAATTTTGACCCATTTTGACACTTATCCCAAACACTCCTTTAAAAATAGAAAACACATTTTTAGGCTTAAAATTAAACCATAACAAGCATAAGTTAATATCAAATAAGCATGATAAAGACAGAATAAGCATAATTGTTACAAGAATAAGCACAAATAAGCAAGGTAAGCTATTGAACAGTAAATGCAAAAAAAAATGAAAAATGTGAAGTGTACCTTATTCCCTTGCTCAAAACAGGGAATGAATGAAATTCCTATAAGCTCTAACCTACCCAGCTTATAAATAAGCAGTCTAAATAAAAAAAAACATAAGCTCTTCCTTTTTAAGCTTATCTTCCAATAAAAGCTTAGGTAGTTTGGAGTGATAAATTTTTGTGAAATTTTTCTTCAAAACACTTAAAAGCCTTTTTAGATTCTATATGAAAAAGCTTAAATACTTTACACTTGTACTTGGATAACAGTATTAACTATAAACTAGCCTAAAAGGAAAACAGATTATCATTTAAACATTAAACTGAAATTATCATTAAAAATTTAAAAATAATACATTGCTTTGGAATTTAAAGACCAAGAATTTAAAAGACATAAAACATTAAAAGTATAGTTATACTACCCTAAAATTACACTCGATAGATCACTGTGTGAAAAGCACACACTTATATAGTCGCATATGCCCTTTGAGGTGTGCTTGTTGTGTTTTCTGTGTGAGGAGAACCAAAGTATCATCTCCACCCTTCAATTTTTTGGTCACCAATCCAATTAATCTGAGCCATCAATCCTTTGTCATTTTCCTTTGACGAATAGGGCTTTTAAAGATTGCCAAGGTGGCAAATGGAGTGTAGTGAGGTGGGGTGAGGGTTTGAGAGTGAAGTTTTTGTTGTGGGGTGAAAATTTTGTCTGGTTATGCAGTGAAAGGACACACGCAAAGCGTGTGTAGAAGATGTACAGTAGAGGCGGGAAAAAAGGGTATAAAAGGGTTTGGGTTTAAACAAGGTAAAGTTTGGGGAATGGGCAACTATGGCCCCTCAAGGTATATAGTGGGATTGCAGGAGTCGTCCTTGTATTTTGCATTTTAGGTCCTTGAGGTTAGCAGGATGTTTGCATGGTTAGTCCTTTTAGACTAACTATGAAAAGGGTTGAGGGCTAACGACAGTTAAGTGCTTTTAAGGGTTAGGCCGGTTTGTTAGGCCTAGTTATAAAGGGTTTTGGGTTTTTAAATGTTTAAGGCTTATAAGACTTTTATATAAAAGCTTAATGGGCTGTCCCGGCCCATTAAATGGGTACGGGTTAGCCCATTAATTTTTTCTTTGGTTTCGGCTCCGTCTTTGACTTTGACTTTTGTCGGGGTTGACTTTGACTTTTTGACTTTTGGCTCTGATTTTGACTTCTCTTCATGCTATTTCTGTTCTCGTGCTCGGTTATGTCGTTTTGGCTTCGTTTTTGTCCTTTTCTTAGATATCCGCTACCTGCACAATACAAATGCAAAACATACAAATACAATGTATTTTTGGTACGTTTTTGGTTATTTAAGTCTGTTTAGAATGGAAAATGGTATGTGTAATTAAGCACATACCAATGTGATTAATAGTATATGATTAAGTGTGATATTTTAAGATCTATAAGTGTACGAACTGTGTTCAGCTATTTTATACATATATTTTACCATGAAAAGCGACCCCAAAAGACCAAAAACATAATAAAAATTACATATATATGTTGTTTTGTGTTTGTATATGTGCAGGTATGGATATTAAAGAAAATGACAAAAATAAAGACCAAAAAACGTACAAAACGAGCACGAGAATAAAGGAGCGCGAGAAAAACGAGTCCAACGGTGGCCTGCGGATTTTATTGGGCTGCTCGTTACCCCAATTAATTTATATAAACAATTAAAACTTAAAAAATAAAAAATAAAAACATACAATAAACACAAAAAAAAACCAACCCAAATTATTAAAAACATATAAAATAAGAGCCAGGCAGCCCAATAAGTGAAAAGGGGGGGGCCATTTTTCGTGGCCCACTAATATTGAATCAAATGAAAGTGTGATATAGTAATGAAACTCACGTGCATAGGAATTAAATACCAAATGGTCACATGAGCTCCCACTACTGTATTTGGGCGAATAATAGATGGACATGTGGCCTTACAAATGAGTATATTTCATATTTGTTTCAACTGAAAAAAAGGGTGTGTTCGAGTAAAGCAGAATGAAATCCACGTGGAGCTAAATGATTGGAGGATTTTGATGAAATTTGCTGGGTAATCCTAAGGCAATCAGCCAATCTTTGGCGTTTATGATGTGGCTCATGGAAAAAGACGATCGTACCCCTCGATCTATTACTCTTATTAGCTGATCAACTGAAGAGACGGAATTACCCTCACTCACTCTTTTTGGCTATAAATTGACGCAAGCAGCAGTTGGAAAAAGGAGTAGTAGTTAGTATTTTTTTTTACCTTTTAGTTTTTTTTAGTTTTTGCTTATTTTGTATGGAGCTTATTTCAAAATTTTTGATTATTGTTTTTCCGTTTTGATTTGTTTCATCTTTTCTCAGAGCTTTTTGTAAACGGTAGCATATCAAAAAATAAATTTATGGTTAAAAGTGGATGTCGATTTGCTTATTCTACTAGCTTATTTCTTTTCTTACTCTTAATCTCGTATCTTATTCAATAAGCTCGTTGTGAGTTTATTGAATCCTTATAGCTTGTTTCCACTAGAGAATAAGTACTTTTGTGACTTTTTCTCTCAAGATCTAGGCTCATATCATTTTTAATAAGTTTTTTAGCTTATTCCTTTTGCTTTATAAATTCATTTTTAGCTTATTGATGTTTAAATCTGTTCTAGCTTTTTCTCAAACAGCTTATTATGTTTAAAAACTCATTTCCAAAAGATAAAAATATAGATCTATAGCTTATTTGACTTGGGTCTAATTATTTCTAGCTTATTAGTGCTTATTTCTTTTAAGTGATTAGCGTTGCTTATTTCGAACATACCTGTTGTGCTTATTTGTTTTGAGTGAGCTATTTTGAGTAAAAGTTTTGGTTGCTTTCGAAATACTTTTTCTTTAGCTTATTCAATTTCTTTTTAGCTTAATCCCGATATCGGTGCTTTTTCAAAATAAGCTGATTAAATGACTTGTGGTTGTATTGGCTTAATCAGTTCCAAAATGGCTTATTAACCATGTTAGGAGACCTTATTTGATTCATACTTTTAGCTAAATAAGGTAGGTTAAATTAGTGAGTTATGCTTGAATCAAATGTGAATTTTGGTCTCGTTATTGCTACTGGAGATGATTGAATTTTTGGGCATTTCGCATATGGTTTACGTTGGGTTAGTTGTATATTCACAATTGGGGCCATTTGATTTGTACAATATAGGTCCACGCTTGGATTAAATTAGGGATGCATTTGGTTTATTAATTGGACGTATGTGGTAAAGTTTGACTTGAAATTGTTTTGGAATTCACGGTTAAGCCTAGTGGGTTATGCTAAAATTGCAAATTAAGAAGTTGTTATAATTGTTATTTTTTGATTAACAGTTTAATGTTTACTTTGTGTTTTTGGTACCAGTCAACTCATGAGGCGTGGAGCTTAAGGGTTCATTTAGCTAGACCGACTTTGATTAGTTGTTTTAGTTAAATAAATCGGGTTGTATTCGTTTTAATTGCGGGTCTCCAATTCGGTCGATTTTCTATTCCTTTTTCAATTAATTAGTGTAGTTTTATTTTATTGTTTTATTTTATGTTTGCCTATTTGATTTATGCCATGCTTAGTGTAGCTTTATTTTTAAATTGTTTAGTTTTTATTTCATTATGAGTAGTGAGTAGATTTATTAGTGCTAGTTAAGTGATTAGTGATTTGGAATTTAGGTGCGGGTTTAAAAAAAGATTTAAAAATATTTAGTCATAAGTTTTGTCTTTTCGATTTACATTCCGTCATTTATTTTTAATGCAATTTAATTTCTTGTCATTTTATTTTACTTTTCATTTTAATTCGTTAAACCTAAGCCCGCACTTAATGAACATTTCACGTCATTTAGCAAAGCATTTTAGTCATTTATATTTTTAGATCATTTTTTAGTATAATCTTGTAGATTTAAATATTAGTTTAATTTTTAGTATAAAAAAAATGTTTAAAACCAAAAGTTTAGCTTCCCTTTTATATGCTTTCCCTTTTAGTAAATTTAGAAAACCAAATCAAAAACTTTTATGCTATTCAAGCTCAATTTACAACTTGAACGTAGATTTCCATTCAAACCTTTCTCATCGAGAAACGACCCGGAAGGTTTTGAGATTTCATTTGGTTTATTAAGGTGAACTTCTTAACTCCGACGGAAAATACGTATAATTTACTATAATTGATTATCTTCCTTATTTTTTGTATTAATCATATTAAATTTATTTTTTTGTATTGATTGGCGGATCACTAACCCAATTATGTGCTAACTCATTTTGATTATTGATGCAATTTGAGGGGGAGCAAATTGGTTACGTGATTGGCTGAATGTGGAAGTCCCAATAGAATAACCATTTAAAGTAGTGTATTGGAGGTTATTAGGTGGTTTTGTCTTTGGTATACTTTCCCTGATCTTGCCTGTCCGGTGGGATCGAACACGGATATTCCATAGATTAGTGTAAGAAGTCCTTTGGTTTGAAAAAAAGGAGTAAAGTGAGATTAAGGGAAAAAAGTGCCGAACTGAGATGGAGCTTAGTATTGGAATTAAAACCCACAACAAAGGTATAGTTAGGAAGTTTGGTAAGCGCTAAAGCAGTTGAAGAATTAAAAAGAAAAGTTAAGATAAAGGGTGAAAAGAAAGGAGCCCTCCTTACACTTAGGCGAAAACCGGGTCAATAAATATGCTATCAAGAATCACAAAGATGATTGTGACATTGAAGACTGACATCATGGACCTAGTAATGCACATGCACAAACCCTCCCCTAGCCATTCAAAATATCTCTCAAAAGATTTTGTTTCATGTACTCACAAGATTTACAATGGCATCTTTCAATTTTCTCACTCCGAGTTAGTTGGTATTAAATATGTAGCAGTCTGCTCCAGCCTACTGAGATTCACTTAAAAATCGAAGTGCACTATTGAGTCTAGAGCCAAAAGAGATCATCCATAAATCTCATTAGGACACTTGTCAAAATTATGCTTGTTAATTCACACAATGTGAAAAACAAGAAATATATATTAAGATTCCTACGCATTATCCTTGTGATTTTGCCAGAACATCCGAGTGATACTTAAGTATTCACAGTGAAGATGGAAATCCTGCTTGAGCCAACATCAAACAAGCTCTTGGTAGGTGACTTGTGAGATTCCTTTTACGGATCGAACTTGTGATAATTGGATATCGATTTAGTCCAGCTTTTGTATTGGATCGAATGAATTTTGAAAAAAGAATCAAAATGTTGGTATGTCATAAAAAAACCGTTTGCTTCTTGACACACTAACTGATTTTCTAAATCAATTTTCAATCTTATGTCAATAGAAAGCCTTACAAGGGTATCTGACTTAGGAAAGGGTGAAAGCCGGATTGATAGCGTATCGGGAAGATAGTAACTTACCGTTCACTCTTACCGTGTTGTTTGCTTTAAGACGCTCCGGTAATAAGAACGGCTAGTGCAGCTGCAAAACCCTGTCAAGGAGATTCTTTGGAATTCTACCTGATCACAGGCAGTATTTATACTGAGTAACGAGGAACCGTGGTTGTTACAACCGTATTCGACGAAGTGACAAAGCCACTTTCGTCCATTTATGCACAACCGTATTCGACGAAGTAACGAGGAACCATGGTTTATCACTAACCCATTTATGCAGATTTCCTGACGGTGATAGCAGTTTCTCGATGACAAGTTGAAGCCAATACCACATGGCTTCATACTCGACCTACATATATAATGAAGACCATCATGAAAGCCTCATTACATGTTTCTTGACTTTGCTACTCCTGATACCATACGTCTTTCTTGAAGCGACGAAGTATTATGTTGATACCGTACATCCTCCATAAAGTGACAAAGTGTTAAAGTTAAAGATTATCAAGAAATATGGTTTACAGCACACGGCTTTCCAACATCAGAATAAGGTATGAGCATGTTGGTCTAGAAGTCACAAGACCACAAGAAGGAAAAAGGCCACAAGATGATGATAAGAGATTATGCTTGGTTGGTGATCTCAAAGAAGTTTAAGATTCACATACAAGTCAAGCTTATTTGAACAAGCTCAAGCCTAAAGTTAATGATCACTTCAATATCACATGGTTGAAGTAAATACAACAAGTTGCGAGCACAGACTGAAGGGACAAAGCATAGTATGCTAGGTTTAGTTATTGTAAATGGAGTGACCTCCCTTAGGGGGAGATTGTTAGGAATACGAAATTATCGGTCACTTTCATTAATATGTTTTGATAGCTCGTTAAGTAATATTTGGAAACTTACTAGACTAGTTAGTCCAAGGCCCATGGAAAGCCCATGAAAGCCAAGCCCCTAACCGGCTAGATAAGCTATTAAACCCGTTCTTATGCTATGGAAAGGAGTGTTGGTTGTTCATTTCTTTCAATATAGTTAACATTGCATTTATTTCTTAACTTTTTCTCTCTAGGTGTTCATCCAACCACCTCTCTTTCTCTCTATAAATCTTCATTGAATCCATAACTTGTGTGCATTAAGATATTCTACATATATAACGAGGACGTTGTATAATCTAAGTGGGGGGTGGAGAATTAGAACGCCTACTTGTCCTTTCTTTTACAAATGACATGCTATCGTCGCTTATTTATTTCCAAATTTAAAATTTTTCTAACTTAAAACTTTTGTAAAAATTTACTGATACCATTTTTGACCTCGCGCACTATAACCCTTAATGCCAATTTGTGAGAATTAAGACTATTCCGTTTCTTAAATGCTTACTAAAAATTTCACAAAATATGAGTGTGCCGGTGATGTAGTAGACTTTAGAACTTGGCCTGGTATATCACTCGAGACCACAATGATGAGTACTATGGATTTAGATGGAGAAACATTTTTAACTAGTAAATTTCTAGGAAAACACCAAAAAGCCTAAATGTTGTAAGATTAACTAACTACACTAGTTAGTTACCTTTACTTACTCTCACCATACGAGTAAGATCCCTTAGAAAAACCTATTGAGCCATTCCTGTCTTTTTCATACCATATGTCTATTTTGTTAGACCTTTACACCTTAGCCTACCCTGTAGATTAAGCCTACTTAATCAAAGTTGTAGTTGCTTTTGTGTAAAGTTTTGTATTTCCTATGTCAAAGTAAAATTTTCTATCTTTGTTATGGTCAGGAATTTGCACAATGCTATGGAAAAATTTGTAGCTCGTGTATTTTTCTACTTTTGCGATTATGTATTATGTCCGAAGATGAAGTGTTGAAGGAAAAATTATCCAAAAAAATTATGATTGTGAAGACGGTAAAATTGCACCGAGGTTTATGTTAAAAAAATGGAAAAATAGAAAATATATCAAAAAAAGAGAAGGAAGTTTTATAGTTGGTTCATTAAACTTAAACCGAAGTAATTCTTGGAAGAATCGATTATTCGTGGATTAGAAGTCCAACGATGTATAGTTTTGTATTAGTGGTTCGATAATCACACTTTTGTAAAAGTATGTAATTTTGGGATGTAAGGAAGTTGACAAGTTATGGAACACAAACTTAGGTGTATTTGTCATCTCTATGATCGAGGTGTTTGTATATTTTCTAGTCTTTATTCTGGTACGGTCTCTAATCATGTTCATAAACTCAAGAAAGCTTTGTATGGTCTTAAACAAGCTCCTAAACCTTGGTACGATAGATTAAAAGCTTTTCTTATTAAACATGAGTACAACATGGGAATGGTAGATCACATACTTTTTACAAAGAAAAAAAGTTCAAATCTCATCATTGTTCAAATATATGTCGACGACATTATATTCGATTCGACTTATCAAGAATTGTGTGATGACTTTGCCAAGATCACGCATGATGAGTTTGAGATGAGCATGATGGGTGAACTTAACTTTTTCCTTGAATTACAAATACAACAAATGGAAGATGATATCTTATTTAATCAATCTAAATATATTAAAGAAATGCTTAAGAAATTTGGCTTAGAAGAATCTAAACCAATGAAAACACCCATGTCCTCAGATACGAAACTCACAAAGGACGAAGAGTGTTAGTCGGAAGATAGTACCAAGTATCGAGGCATGATATGTAGTTTGCTCTACCTAACGGCAAGTAGGCCCGATATCATATTTAGTGTCTGCCTTTATGTACGCTTCCAAGAGGATCCCAAAAGCTCTCATCTTGAAGCGGTTAAGCATATCTTCCGATACATTAAAGGCTTTACACACTTAGGATTATGGTATTCTAAGGGGACTGGTATAGAAAGCATAGCATATGCCGACTCTAATCTTGCGGGAGATTACGGGGACCAAAAAGTACTAGTGGTATTTTGAAGACATCAAATAACATCACATTTATACCATCATTTATCCCGAATAAACTAACCACTTTTATATAATTATTACGAGAATTAGTACTGAAGTGCTTAAAAGTGTTATTTGCAGTAACTGAGGAGTGATATGTGAACACATGCTAAAAGGCGCTTATTTTGGAGCTAAAACGATGATATCTGAAGATTGACTATTTCTGACCAATACGCTGTATCCACAAAAGAGATACGGCGTATCAGCGCCAACTCTTCACAAGAAAACGCGTATTATCAATTCCTAATACGGCATATCCACGTTTACCTATACGCCGTATCCAGCAAGATAACTATTCAGAGATTTGGCGAATATTATATTTTGGGAAGATATTGCAGATTGATTATAAACTTAGCACGCACTCCAAGGGAAACACCCCAATACGCCGTATTGGCCTAGCCTAATACAGCGTATCCAGTCTTTTTCACACACTATAAATAAAAGACTCAAAAACGAGTTTTCGGTGTACAAATTCATATTCTTCATACCATACACATAAAAGACGATTTTTTGAAGAAAAGAAGAGCAACCAAAGGTCAAGCATCGATCACGATTCCATAGAAAACACCGTGTAATTCCTATACTCTTGTAATCATTTAATTTTTGGTATCATTCGGTAAAACGTTTAGTTTACATTGGTTATTTGATCACGCTTGTATAATTACAATGGTTATGGGCTAATACCCTAGGGTATTAGCCATCTTAATGAAGATTTAATGTTTGGTTTTTTTAAAATCGATTTCTTAATTTATTGTTGAAAGTTTAATTATGTTTATCACATGATACTTGTCTACGTGTTTGAATATGCGACCTATCATTCAACTGGGTCTAGTTATGCCTAACAAGTGAGCTAGATACTGGGATAACTCTCCATATCGTGTTCTATATTATTGGACTAATTGGATCACAAATAACGTTCTGTCTTTGTCTTTAAATTAAGAGCTTAGTTGGACCGGTTGGTGACCCGTAATGTTTCAACAAGTATGTTCTTGATTAATTGATAAAGATTTGAATAGTGGACTACCAATATATAAAAAAATACCAACATACTGTAAGTAGGTTTAAGTTCCGATTGAGCTAGGGTTTCATCAAGATCCACCATTTTATTTAAATCCCTAGATAGATTATAATTAAACTAAAAGGATGCTTTATGCGGATACGTTAATTATGACAAGATTCAACGTGTCTAGGTCCTTCCTTAGGATGATGTCCGCCTAAGTCTCTAAGAATGAATATTTGCCGCTTCGAGATCAAGAAATCATTGCACTATATAACGAAATACCAGCGTTTATCGGATTAATATGGCTAATACGGTTTTTCTATTATTGGCTCTGTACTGCTCTTTTAATATTCTAATGTTTTCTTTCATTGTATTGTGTTGTGTTATAGAATTGATTTTGTCACCATAAAAAAACCGTGTTCCCAGTCTCTTAGGGCCTGTGGAAAACCCC
This sequence comes from Tanacetum coccineum, assembly GCA_026074375.1. Taxonomy (NCBI): domain Eukaryota; kingdom Viridiplantae; phylum Streptophyta; class Magnoliopsida; order Asterales; family Asteraceae; genus Tanacetum; species Tanacetum coccineum. Next base: position 25,464 of record BQNB010056185.1, on the reverse strand, counting down.
CCCAATCCTATTGAGAGAAACGCACTTCTAGCAATTAGGTTTAACAAGTAATTTAGAATTAAGCTTTAATATAATAGTAATTAAGAAATACTGATGAGTATATAAGGTTAAGAAAACCTCGCTCTTAGTGTTCGACAGACTCCTACTTATCACAAAACTCCACCCGAGTTGGGTACACGGCCTGTTAACAGTGTTGTTTAGGTATGTCGGACTAATATATAAAATTTAAAAACTTGGGTATCAAATAAATTGACCCTACCCGGACAGACACATCAAGTTTTTGGCGCCATTACCGAGGAGTGAAGTTGTTTAATCCCGTTTGTTTTTGTTGTTATTTTAGTTTGATTAAATTTGCATATTTGTGTATGTTTGTTTAGTGTGCATTGTTCATTCTGCATATTGGGTGTTACGTATTGTGTTTTATCTGCTGAGAAGTTTTAGGGTCGACTTGGTTGGTAACTTTCTGAGTCGAAATACTTTATACGGCGTATTAAACTTCTGGGATTGGTGTATAAATTGTTTTCAAACCAACACAAACGGTATTCGACTCTAGTTTCAGATACGGCGTTATTTCAGTTCACTGAATACGGCGTATTAGGCTATTTGACCATTTTCTTTCCTAGTATTTTATTTGTGTTTAGTCATATGGTGAGGGAGAAGAGAGGAATTGACGATCCCAACATTTACTATGGAAGACTACATCAGGCTCGTAGAAGAAAAAGGCTCGTCAGCTATTTTCAGGGGTATGTGGTGATGATTGGTGCGGTTGTAGAGGACCATTGGGGAGACGGTGTACGTACGGTATAGAGATCTGGTGTATATGAAGATGTTCACGATACTCTAAGCTTGCAGATCTATTAAAACTGAATTCCTAGCTATAGTCTTAAATGATGCATTAACAATTAAAGTAGCACTCTCGTGTGAAACCACGGTAAGTCCTGTTAATGACAATCAAATTGACTTTAGAATATTGTTTGACGAATCCGACGGTAAAGATTACAGGGTGATTTATGACAAAAATTCATTTTCCTATAAAATAATTTCTGTCGACGATTTGAAAGCGGATTTGGAAAATGATTATGATAAAGTCAATATGCCTTCGTTTCCGTCACCCAAGCCTACGGTCAGTTATTTTAATGATTTAGACTTCTTTAAAGATTTTGAGAATGGATTTCGAGTCATTGTTTACAATGATGCTTTTATGTCTAAATTAGATTTCTTAACTGAACCTGCTCTGAGTCCTCAACATATCGATGAATTTGATTTGAAAAATAAAACATCATTGTCCGAATATGACGGAGAGGAACAAAACGTTTGATACATAGGTACATAAGGACAATGATTTGAAAGATGAAACATCATTGTCCTTCTGTACCTATGTTTACCTCAATTGCATTAGGATTATCCCATGATAGCCTATAAACACAAATGCATTCTAAGTGATTCATAGTCTATCATCTAAACACTAAAATCTCTCCCGTCTCCTCTTCCTATTTGGTTGGTCAAACCAAAGGATTCGAAAACACTCTTAAAGACGATCCAAGGAACTCCAGAACTATTCGACTAAATGCAATAATATCAAAGTATTAAGTGAAACTCCCCCTCCCCCCTATGATCAAGAGGTTGTGGAGCTGTTCGTAAACAATAGGAAACACAAGTAAATATCCCTAAATGATTATAGTTCTAGTAGGTTATATTACTGATTAGGAGATATGTTCTTAGGGGTTTGGTATGCATGGCCTTTATGTGTTTATTTTCCATTGTGCATATTTTATAAGTCATGCGGTGACTACCAATACCCTACCATAGACACATACATTTATTTAGTCTATGCGAGCATTGTCTCGGTCACGACGATCACTGATCTTTTCCAGCTTTCTCTAGTGGATTAACGGAAAAAGAAATAAGCGCAAGGGATTTGAGATGACAATAAAAAATACTCCCTCCGTCTCACATTAAGTGTCCACTTGACTTTTTCAAAGTCTTTTTTCTTCAACTTTGACCTTAATGATTTCTTCTTACGTTATATGATACTTGATGCAAGATATATGAATGGATAGAGTTTTGAATATATTTTTCGTTGGTAGAATTTTTGATCAATATTATATAACACAAACAAAAATATTTATGGTCAAAGTTGATAACAAAAGACTTAAAAGATTCCATTGTGGACACTTAATATGGGACGGAGGGAGTAATTCTTTTTAAATTTTTATTTTAATTTTCTGTTGCAATTCAGATGCAAATTTTAAATTTGAATCGGAATTGCAACAAAAAGAAATAATAATGTGTTGTATATTTAAAGGGTCAATATACAAAGAGGTTACTAAAGTTTACGAAAATGTTCGCCTTAGTAACTAAAGTTTCATTTTGTTCGTCTGAGTTACCCATGTTCACGGGTTAGTTAATTAGGTTACCCAACATTTGTATAAGTTACATTCATATTACTCCGTAGAAGGGTTAGGTATGAATCGCCCTTGTCTGTCACATGATACCCCTCACTTTTCCAGATTTTAACAAGTAAATAGCATTAAAATTATATATTATACAAGTATAACATGGGAAACAATGTTTGCAATGACCAGAAAAAACTTGGGATATTAACCCCAATCCCCGGAGTCTTTTTAACTTTTTGTGACGACTTTTGCTACAGGCCCACTCTCACACGTCTGGCCTTCCCTTTAGTGTAACTGAAGACCAAAAACAATGGACATCGCCCATCAAACCAAAAACAGTGAGAGAAGGACAAACCGTTTCCAAAAAACAATGACATGTGTGTCTTTGTTGTAGATAGAACTTGTAACTTATTTTATGCGCATGACGATTTATTTTCTGGCATAAAATTCATTAATTGATTTTGGTAATATATGATGACGACATGCTATAGGTAATATTTATGGATTGTTTGCTTGTTGTTCATGATTTGTGGAGTTGAATGCATTGCAGAGATGATTGTATAAAAAAGTCAATCAGGGGTTGCGTAGTCAGAATAAGGGGATACTTTTAATTTTTGTGAACAGAAGAAACAATTTCTATAATCAAAAAATCAGATACTTAGATCCAGCCTTTGGCATTAGTTCTACCAAGGATTGTTGGACAAAGATAATAATAAGACCTGATTGGGCTGACCCTCCTGAGATATAAACTCATGTGTGATTAAGAGCTGATAATGGGTTACTTTACAAGTCGTGTTCTTGAAAAGTAAGTTTAATAGCAGCAACTCGCTATCCAGTTATTTGTTCATATCAAATTCCGAACCACAAGTTGAGCATTTTTGGAGCAAATTGATCTAGTGTGTTTATTATGTTTATATGTTTTCTTCTAAACATAGCTTGGCACATGTATTCATATCAAGTCACTTTCATTACTCTTTTAGAAATGTACATAAGTTTTTCCGTGGCATAATTTGTTCGGGTCATGTAGTGTTTTCATATATATGGTGTAAAAATAGATATAAGAATGGTACAGGATCGGAAAAGAAAGGAGGATGAGAAAGTTTGCCTAAGGTGGTGGTTCCCTTTTTGTACTTAATAATGAACCATTTCCTGTTTCATGGACACAAAACTATGGATGATCGAATATATTCACAAGAATCAGAGTCTTTCAATAACAATATAGACTTTCTGTAAGACTATGTTTACACTTAAACTCACACAACCCAATCTCTTATTAAAATATTATTTTCTCTTTCCTTCACCTACACAATCCACGCATACAACCAATCTATAATTTTTTTTACCATTTATCAACAATCCAGCCTAAATATAATATAAAACGGAATAGCAACGGAAGACAAAAACGGAATTGCAACGGTTAATTTTTATCTTCGGTTGCTATTCTGTTTCAAATTATGAAAATTTGCAACCGAATTACAACGGAAGAGAAATGATAATTTTTCAGATTTAAATTTTGTCTTCGGTTGCTTCTCCATTGCAAAGTTTTATAATTTGCAACGGAAAAAATAAAAATAAACCTAAAAAAAATTAGTTTAGATTTTGCAATGGATTTGCAACCATTTTCTTCGTCGCTGCTATTCGGTTGATAATTCGTTGCATTACGGTTGCAAATTTGCAACGAAAATCTACCGTTGCATTAGCCTGTTTTTGTAGTAGTGAATAACTGGTGTAAATGACATGACACATCATTGTGTGAATTTTTTTTTCAAACCTCTAAGTCAATAACCAACCTCATTGTCTATAATTTAGTTTTTACACGGGTGGTATGGTTTGCACACCACCTACTTCTCCCACCCCTTTTATTATCTACTTTACTAACTGAACAAGATAGTTTTTAATGTTTTTTTTCTATATATTTTGTCTTTTACTATTTTTACTTTATGATTTCTGTTTCGCATTTTTTGGTAGTTTTACTTTTTTTATTTACAGATGAAAGACAGTTTTATGATTTTCTACTTCGTATCTTTTGTATTTTAATACTTATAACTAATCAAACTTTATAATTTTTATTTTGTTTTTCTATTAGTTTTATAATAAAAAAAATTATAATTTTTTTTTAGATGATGTAAGAATCCTATATTGGTGCTGTGGAAAGTGTAAACCCAAGCCTTCACTATAAGAGATAGTTGAAAATGTCAGCCGCCATTAAAATTCGGATGTCACCATCATCCTGTTGTGCACATGGCAAGCTTTTACCGGGTCCTATCATTTTTACCTACTATAATAAGAGATAGTTTTACTTGAACTCACCTCATCACACACACACACAATGAGCAACAACAACAACAAACAACCGGTAGCCACCCAAGGTACCCTCACATCTCATCTTCAAACCCTAATTTTTTTCTTTCTTTTTATATACGTTTGTCGTTTTCTGCCTTTTGGACTATTCAAAGCATATAAGGTATACCGGGTATACAAGGCAAACAAGTTGTTACACACTACCAAGGGTAGTATTCAAGATCATCATCCTGCAACTGGCAATAAGTGATTTCATTATGATGTCTTTTATATGTTTTGGTCCAGTCTCGAGGTTTTCGATGCCCGTAGGTAATAACAAAATAGAGCCCCTATTAATTACATATACACTTTAAATATATGGCTAATATATGATCGACATTATACGTATTTATATGCAAAATTAATCAAAATGTAATCCCTGACGGCACCTATTGCACACACCCCTAAGGTTCGGTTTGAATTTGTGTTGTTTTTTTTATCTTCACACTATATATTTCCCTTGTTTGGATTTGTGGATCTTGAAATAATGTTGTAACTTGTTTGTGTTTCAGTTTGGTGGATAATAAAGGTTTCAAACTTTTTTTCCTTTCATAAATAATGTTTATTTTGCATTTGTACAAGAACCTGTTAAAAATTTGTGTAATACATGGGTTGTAAACGCAACTACATGTATAATCATGGTCAAGGTAAATTGTAAATAAAAAAAACGCAACTAACTACAATTAGAGCTGAACATGATGATAGGCCAAGTGTTCTGAGATTGAATTTTTTTACTCATTCGTATGTCTTCAACACTGTATGATCAAAGAAATAAAGCCTTGCAATTCATTTTTAGGTCTAAACATAACATCTAAGGAACTAAAATCCTTGGAAGACCAGGTTCCAAACACAATAAATCAATATTAATGTTACCTCAAATTATAACTGCTAAAAGTTTGAATCTGGAAGAGCATATACAATGGTAAAGTCATAAAGACTTTTTACTATTTTAGAAAGCTATAGTAAAAGCTTTTTTTGCCCCTTTTCCAAAGACTTTTACAAGCGTTTGAGAAAGATACTTCAAGTCTTTGTTAGTTATCTTAGTATTATTTTTAGTTTCAAAAATGACTTTTTCAAAGTCATGTAGCATTGGAGAAGATAGTTTTGATCATAGTTTTTTAATAACTAAATATGCATAAAATAATCTTGTATAAATGCAACAAGTCTTCTAACTTTTGCATTGTACGCTCTAAGTAAGCATGATTACAATAAGAAAAATAAACATTAATTATCTCTTGCCTTGTATATGGTTCTTCTCTTAATGTATGTCTTCAACAAAACATTTTGATACAGTCAAAAGTTACTCGCAAATTTATGGTGCTTTGGTGGTGCATATTAGTACAGTTAAAAATCATTTTCACCAGAAATCCAAGCAAAAAAAAAAATGTCACGATGATAGGCCAAGTGTTCTGAGATTGAATTTTTTTTACTCATTCGTATGTCTTCAACACTGTATGATCAAAGAAATAAAGCCTTAGCAATTCACTTTTATGATCAAAGAAATAAAGCCTTAGCAATTCACTTTTATGATCAAAGAAATAAAAACCAGGTTCCAAACACAATAAATCAATATTAATGTTACGTCAAATTGTAACTGCGAAAAGTTTGAATCTGTAAAGCATAAAGACTTTTTACTAAAAGCTTTTTTTGCATTGTAGCTAAATGCTTTTCCAAAGACTTTTACAAGCGTTTGAGAAAGATACTTCAAGTCTTTGTTAGTTATCTAAGTATTATTTTTAGTTTCAAAAATGACTTTTTCAAAGACTTGTAGCATTGGAGAAGATAGTTTTGATCATAGCTTTTTAATAACTAAATATGCATAAAATAATCTTGTATAAATGCAACAAGTCTTCTAACTTTTGCATTGTACGCTCTAAAAATCGGAGCGTTTACCTAGGGGCGGCCCCCTAATAGGTAGGACGGCCCCAAGATATATCTAGGACCGCCAAGACTGCCTCTAGGAGACGTTACCATTTTCTGGTTATAAATATTGCACTATAATTATTGATCACTAACATAGTTTAATCTTGTTTCAAGTGATCTAATCTCATCTTCTTCCTCCCTCTATCAAGTGCAAGAGAAGAACACTCGTATTCGCCAAGAAACGAAGTGTT
>BQNB010056185.1:0-17230 GCA_026074375.1 Tanacetum coccineum | reverse complement strand
TTAAATACAAAGTTACATCCTAACTGATTGGATTTTTGACCATTCCAATTCCTTTGGTTTCCCCTAGGTCTTTGTGACCTTTACATCTCAGCATACTTCATTGGCTTCCTAACTGGGTTTTCTATTTTAGCAGCAGTAGAAATAACAGTTTTCTTTTTAGGCCTAGTCTTAGACCCATCTTGTTCCTCATCATCTGACACCCAATCCTTAATAATTGGAGCATCATTATTCTTCCTAACTGGTTTTTCTATTTTATTGACAGACTCTACATGATTAGCAGGATAGAAAAACTTTTCTTTCAAATCTTTGTCAACCTTAAGTGGAGACTCAAAAGAGCTAGTTTTAGTATCAGTTATTTGATGTTGTTCCAAAGAGTCATCAGTATTCTCCTTAGAATTATCTGACTCTTTATCATAACCAGTGGTGGGCTTTAAAACTAGAATCCCTAGGACCATACTTAATAACCTCAAGTTTTTTGAATTCTTCAAGACCTGAAAAGAATAAGTCTAAAGTTGTTGGTCTATTATAATAATCAACAAAGATGAGTGAGGGACTACATTATAACCAAAACCCTTTTTTGCTCTTTGTCAGTTATCTAACTTCCTGAACAACTGTTCTAAGTCATTCCAGAACTTACAAAACTTTGCAAACTTTAAACTCAACCCCTCCTTTTCCTTGTTTAAAAACCTTTCAAGTTCAGCCTAAGTAATCCTAACTGATATCTATGAACCTACACTTCTTTCCAAATAGAGTAATTTCCTAGAGAAAGAACTTCATTTCTCTATATTTTAACAATTGACCTTCTAAAGTAGCTAAACCTCTTTTGTTATGTAGCCTGCTGTTAAGAAGACATAATCACTTAATTTAAACAAGCAAATCATCATACATTTCTTTAAAGCTTCATAGTTTGTCAGACAAGTTTTTGAGCAAGATTTGTCATTATTTACCTTAGAGTCTGATAGAGCCATAAGAGCCATCTCTTCCTTGTGAGTAAAGAGTTCTTCTTGTTTGTTTCTTCTAGATCAAAGTTTTAGAACACAAGCTCTGATACCACTTGTTGATCCCAAGCCTTGATCGATTCTTTACTTTGTAAAGAGTATGTTACCTTGGATAAATCCAAAATAACAATAGTAGAAACTTTATGTGTATATCAAAGAGTATGCGGAATCTACTCTTTAATACTCTAGAAGATATATCAATAAAACAATAGATATGAATGAACAAAAACGCTTCAATATTATTAATGATAAATAATACGAGTACTCTTGATTAGTACTAGGGTTACAAACCTTGAAGCTATTACAATGAGATGTTGTGTAGCTATGTGTATGATAATGAGATGATTGAGATTTATGAGATGTATAAACTAGATGCCCTAGGATCTCCTTTGATACATTAAGGAGTCCTAATGAGCTTACAATACTTTCCTAAATATTTAGTCAAATATATTAAATACAATGGCAGTTGTAATCTTGAGCAATACGAACTATTTTCTTCTAGCAGTACTAACTGTTGGCTTAGCAGTACTAACTCATCCCTTGGGAGTACTAACTCTGAAGTGTTTAATTCCCAACATACCTAACGACAAGTAGGCTCGATATCATGTTTAGTGTCTGCCTTTGTGCCCGCTTCCAGGAGGCTCCCAAAACCTCTCACCTTGAAGCGGTTAAGCTATCTTTCGATACACTAAAGGCACTACGCACTTAGGATTATGGTATCCTAAGGGGACCGGCATATAAACCGTAGTATATGCCGACTCTGATCATATGGGAGATTATGCGGACCGAAAGAGCACTAGCGGTATTTGTACGTTCGTGGGATGTTGTTTGTCATCTTGGTTCTAGAAGAAACAAACCGCTCTTGCTATATCCACTACCGAAGCTGAATACGTAAGTGCTGGAAAGGCATGTCAACAAGCACTATGGATGAAACAAGCTCTCATCGACTATGACATACGACTCGACGACGTTCCCATCATGTGTGATAACAAAGGCGCGATTGACCTTAGCAAAAACCCGGTGCAACATTCTCGTACCAAACACATCGAAATACGTCACCACTTTCTTCGTGATAATGTCCAGAAAGGACATATCTCAATCAAAAAAGTGCCGTCCGTCGACAATATTGCCGACATTCTCACTAAACCCCTTAAACGTGAATCGTTTAACTATCTACGTCTTGGTTTAGGAATGATGGAACACATTCCATAAATCATATTAGTCCGCTTCTCCTTCTTCTGTCTCAATTCTAGTCTGTGTTCCATTCCGTGTCGTGACAACTTAAATACTTCATCCGAAGTACTTTAAGCATCTTTAATTCGCGAAATGCAAATTAAAATGTCACTCCTCTTCGTAAATTTTTTGTCAAAAACAAGTATTCCACCCAGCCTTTACTAAGAGCGGGGCGCCCCCATACGATAGCAGCCCCCCAATAATATTGGAGACAACCATCTTTATGGGACCCAGCCATTAGCAGACATCCCAATATTAAACACTTATGAAATAAATTTCAAACCACAAAAAAAACACCCCTCCTTTGTGCTGTAATGACGAACATGACCAAAACCACAACAAAAAAACTCAAACTCCACACCCTTAAAACCTTTTAATTGAAGACCAAATCAACACCTATAATCATTCACAACATCTTAAAGATCAACTATTGTAAGTCATTTCATCCATTTTCTTTCAATTTGAGCCTAGAGTTCATGATGAACACCAAAAATTGAAATTGGGGATTTTCTATTTTTCTTTCAAATTCGTACAATTAGGACTACTAGGATACAATGTATAACTAATATGTTACCCGTAGACATAGGATTTGCATATATTAGTGAGCTTGTAGAAAATTTGATTTTGAACCAAAAACCCTAATTTTATTTTCAAATCACTCACGCTAGGAACATAATAAAATTGTGGTTATGCATTGTTAATACAACCTAAAAAATTTTCAAACACATCGCAGAAACTCGACTTCGTTCCTTTATCTATACTCTTCCTATTCTTCATATGCCGCAGGCAACTCCGCTACCATCACACAGCTCTCGCACAGAGTAACTTCTATAGAGTGAGACTCTCGGCACTTCGCGGCGAAACAGACACAGCAAACACCATCTCAAACACGAAGGCAGCGCTAGATACTCGGTAATTCTCTTCTACCTTCGCGATACGAGCGATACTAGATTTACATACTTCTATGCGCGTTAGGCTCACGTAGATTCAAATCTTACTTCCTACCATTTACAGAATTACACATTTCACAATTCCACAATTCCACATTAACAATTTGGAAGACTCCTTTCTATCAGTATTATCAATTCATCTCGAGCGGGCATCTCTCTTCCCGCGTTGTCAGACAATCTTGCCATCTCTCACACCGAGACAACCACCACTCCCTGTTACCTATAGATCTCATTATGATGCGCAACTAGTGTTACACTAGTTCTCTAACATTGTCTCTTTCACACTCTCCACACACTTTCCACATCGCAATTCCTTCTCCTCTACCATCTCACCCAACCAATCATAACACTCACACCGAGCACACGTCGACACAGTTACAACATATCTATCTCACTCACATAAAAATTTCGGAATTTGCCTCTCCGTTCACTTAATCTGTAAGAGACAAACGCCTTATAACAACACTCTACGATATGAGCACAAACACTCTCTATCGAGACAAACAATACTCACCTTATTCCACTACGACAGATGCGAGCGCTGAGAGATAAGAAGGTGTGCAGGATCTACAAACACTTCACACTAGGCGAAACAGCGCAGATGACTCGTCATAAAGCCACATCTAAAACACGCTAATAGAGCGAGAACTCTCAGCACTATGAACATGATTCTAATTTGTCGCGCGAGATACTCTCAGACTTACACGCCCTCAATCACATCGACTTATGACTCTCTGATGTAATATCTAAAACCTGTCTAGATTTCTGTAATTGCCGGAGAGCGAGTGAGAGCGTTCCCGATCACAACCACTATTAACTACATCATGCAATGTCAATCCACACTCTTTGCGACTGACATATATCGCCTCAACGGGTCTTACAAGACTATAGAGACCTACAACACCTACTCGCGAGATCATACTATAGATCTCATTCTATTCGTATCTACGAGCACGATCGCCTACCTATCCGACATACACACTAATAAGTCCAAGAATCTTACTCAGAAGTATCGGATTTAAGCTAGATCGTACTTTTCCTTGTGTTTGTACATCTGTCACTACGCTCTCAACAAGGAAGAGATGCTACAAACACTATCTACATGGCCAGTCTGTATTACGAGTAGGTCTCTCACAACTCTTCAGGCTTCAGATGCTCAGTTGACTCTATGGTCGTGTTTGGAGGTCTAGGAGTCACCAAGGTACACAAGAGACGACATTAGTACACTCTCACCACTGGAGAAGCTCTAATATGATAGATAGACATCCATCGATGCAAGACAGTAACACTTGAATATGTTGATATTTGTGACTGTACTGTGGATATTTAATACATATACTCATAGGTCTCAAGTAGTGTGCATAGGTTACTTTACTAGCAGCGCTTCTTGAGACTTCATCTAATCGCGACATTAGTCTACTTATACACTTGCGTCTACTTGATGATATCACTTATACGAGAGTTATGGTGAGACTATGGAGTGGCGTATTCTATACTCGCGAGTGATATGAGATCTCATTGTGGGGAGACACAGGAGTATTTCGTGAGTTCTACATTTAGTGTAGGAGCAACAGCAGGGGTCCAGTTGAGCAGAGGTTAAGATTTTAATTTCATCTTTGGAGATGTGAAGGGCGTGTTACTCAACAAAACAGATGAGTCTAAGATTGGATTATAATGAGAGTGAACAGTGACAGGCGGTGCCTCATACCTAGTCTACTTTGTTTGTACATACTCTTGATGAAAGTCTAAGTACTTGGTATCGCGCGGTCCATGTAGATGTCTCAAGTGCTTTGTCTCTTAGGGTGCGTAGTATAAGACTCGTTCAGTAGAGTTGAAGGATATTGGGTCTCTACTGTGGGGGTTGTGTGTGGCTCAATAGCAGAGCAGCACAACACTGTGTGCGGACACTCGTTATGGTACTAGATAATTTTACCAATGAGGTTGTAAGTTAGAGGAGAGATATATGTGGTATGTGATCACAAGAGTACGACATTGTATATCATATGTGTCGTGTGTGGACGACACATGTGGTTCTCTGACTAAAACAGTAGGACAGTATTGATATAGGGTGGACTATTAACAATGGAGGATATATACTTTTTCTGTATAGGTGGTAAGTACTATGTGGGACAGATGGGTTTAAGGGGGGTGTGCTCATCTCTCTCTATTGGATATAGACTGTGGATTTAACAGAGTTCTGGGATAGTATTCGAGATTCATGACTCGACTCACCATGCAAACTCACCACACATATTACAGACGCTGGCACACACAGTATACACACGAACACACAGAAGAGAGAGTGGGGTGAGGATGCAATAATATGTGTTAGGTGGAGATCTAAGTCTATATGGAGTGGGGAGGACTCTCTATATCTATCTTATGGAGGGGGGCAGAAACATCTAGAGAATCACATTGTTGCACGCTTGCTGTGCGAAATCTCTTTTTCTCTTTTGTCACACACTGCGACGTAAGTAGACAAACATTGTTAGGGAGAGAGAGAGTGGAGTTGCAGATGTTTTTTCTTACACATCGAACAACGGCACATACATGAGCTCACTGACTCAACGGTTATAAGGGAGGTTAAATGAGTCACAGATCTTTTGTGATGTACGTGAGGATAGAGTTAGAACATACACACATATAAGGGTCTTGGTATTTGGAGTTGTTAATTAGGGTTTGGGTACATTAATCATTCAACAGAATGAGTGAATGACTTAAACGACACTATTTCATTATTACGAGGATTCTAAGTGGAGGATGTGGGGATTTGAGAGTCTCTCTTTGAGACTAAACTAGGATTAACAATTGGGTGAGGTCTATTAAGAGGAGAGGAGGGTCTTAGAGGTGTGGACAAGTATCTAGTCACTTCGATTTGTATTTACATATATAGTCTCTAGTTCTGCGCAAGGTGAGTGCACGGATAGACTCACAGGGAGGATTAGTTGTCGCTTAGGGAGTGGTGAGGGGTAGGTGGGAGCTAGAGTGATGTGAGATAGTCTCAGGATTCTTAGGGCATGTTCGGGTTAGATATACAGGAATGTGAGAGCGGATGCAAGAGAGTATACAGCACTGTGGCGCACAGACACTTTACAACATCAGAGGATATCTCCACTCATCTGACATGCATGTCATTAGGAGGTTAGTCATTATGGATTCTCTGATGGAGAGGGGTATTGATGAGATAGATGGGACTCTTGGAATTTCATAGGTTACGTCATTTCTCAGTGTAGAGGACACTAAGGTCAGGATGGTAAGTTCGACAGTTGCGTTAGGTAGGATTCAAATAGAGGGGACACATCTGTATGTGTATTGGGGGATACACATTGGCACTATTAGAATGGTGGTGAGACGACGGGGTGGACTTCGGAGGTAGAGGTGCGATAGTATGGTCAGGATTGGGATCAACAACCTAGAGTATTGGTGGAGTCTAATTTTTAAGGATCTCTGTGTATACTGTATATGATGGAAGATGATATACTCACTGTGCGGAGATGACTGAGGACATTGGTGTCGAGATACATACAAACACAGTACAACTCTGGACAAGTGTCAAACTTATTGTTAAAGAGGTACGGAGGTGGAACTCTCCATTTGGATGTCATGGCAGGGGAGAGGTACGACACTATTTGGAAGTGTTTGTAGGTGAGAGTCAATATTGGGCGGTATGAAGATGTGATAGGTGAGGGGAGACTATTGAGAGGTAGAGGGGTTTGTACTGAGGTGATAGGACATGGGGCACGTAGTTATGTGTTAGACAACTGCTACGAGGGAGGGCAGTAAGAAGAGCGCAACGAAGTACATGACCATGAGGTGTGTTGCAAACAGAGATTGACAGGAGGGAACTTGTAAGTAGTGTTGGCGAGCAGAGAGGATATGTCTGACAGCAACACACAACTTAGACGCGAGGAAATGGGAGTGATGCGAGAGAATAGGACAGATGGAGGAGTAGAGGAGTAAAGGAGATACAAAGGAGGGCGGTGGCTATCATAGATCAGAATTGTATCTTATACAAGGGACGACAGATATCGTCAACTTACGCGTAATATTAATAAAGTATAACCTGAGGCATACGCGGACGTAGAACATTACACAGAGTACAGGATATGAGTAGACAGGTATGATGAGAAGGTAGAGGGAGCGAGGACTTAGTTGGCAATACTCTTGAACACACTCACATAGGAGTAGGATGATGTCTTATAATTTTACAAGATTCTGGTTTCTCACAGTGTGACAGGTCATTGTTATTTTATTACGTGTTTTATGGACATCATAGAGTGACGATATTGTGAGTTGGCGATCTCTACAAATCTTATATGTCACTCTAGGAGAACTTTTTTTGGTTGATACGGAGAGGAAGTAAGAGTGGTGCTGGAGAGGTGGGGTCACACAAGAAGGATAATAATGGATGTATTGAAAGGTTTGTGATTTGGTTATTTATATTTAGAATATTATGAGAATAATTAAGGGTGGGTATTATAGTTGAATGAAATTGGAAGTATGTGAATGGAATAATAGGTATAATAATTATATTGTTTGTATAAGAGGAGATGGAGATTGGGGTGGGTAAGTTGTGGGGGGGTTGGGGGGATTTGGGGGAGTGTATTTAATTGGAAAAGATAGGTTTTGTTTTGTTATGAATGGGAAATAGGGAGTAGTGAAGGAAATGTTAAGAATTAAATGTAATAATTTGATGGGGGGGATAATTAAAGGGATGGGGAAAGGGGGGTTGGTTGATGGAGAGGTGGTGGATGAGTAATTTTTGAGGAAGTGATGAGGGGTGGTTGGTTATTAGAGTAGGAGGATTTGTTGGATATGAGGTGTAGTGGAAGGTGGTGGGAGATTGGTGGAGTAGGGAGTGGGGGGGTTTGGATGATTGTTCTATTTTGGGGTGGTTGGGGGAAGGTGGAGAGTGGTTGAGTGGGGGGTGGGTGTGGGGGGGGGGTTATTGGGTGGTGGGGATGGGAGTGTGGGTTGTGGGGAGGGGGGGGTTGGTTTAGATAGGTGGGTAGGTTTTTATTGGGGAAGGGTATTGTGTGGGGAGGGATAGGTTGGGAGTTAAGGGGGGTGTGAAATATTGGGAGGGGTGGTGAGTGAAAGGTGGTGAAAAGTTATTTGGGGTGGATGTATGATTGGGGGGGTAGGGTTTGAGTAGTGTTTGTGTGATTTTATATATAAAAAGAGGGGGGAAGGGTGGGATATAGTTAATAATAAAATTGTGATTGATTGGGGGGAGAATTTTTGATGTATATTAGAGATTAGTATTATTATGAGTGTTTGATTTTGTTTAATTTTGGTATTAAGTATATTTTATGTTGGGTTATAATTTATTTTTAATGAAATTTGTGGTGATGTATTATAGATAACCGGTATAACTATTAGGTGGTATTTTGAAACTTAATATTGTTTCATAAAAAAATTTTAGTTGGCTGTAATGTTTCTTGATCAAAGTTCTAAAAATTAAAAGAGTGGTGTGTGTTGGTTTCGGCACGTGGAGAGAGCATACACCAATGTGTGTGTGTTTTTTTTGAAATGAAAGGATATGAGAAAATGGGTATCTAAGTAAAATGAATAGTAAGTGTACACCTTGGGGACACATTTTAGAGCTAAAAATAAGCCTTATTTGCCCCCTACTCTTACCCATAACTGGTCAAGGGATCCAAGGTGGTCTTGGGCCTTTCTTTTCATGTCGAAATCACTTAAAAGCTCGCAAAACTCAACCGTAAAATTTTCCCCAAAGTTAATTAGCATTTTATTCACTTTAAAAATACTTTTCTATTAACCTAGAGTATTTACACGACATATTTTCACTTTACACCCTTCAAAACTCATTTGGACATTAACGGACGTGTCAGACTCGTTTTTTGGCATTTCTCAAAATTCACGGGTCAAACCACCCGGAATACAAATAACACAATAATACCTTCCAAAAGGGATTATCAATCATGATAAACCTCAAATCATCACATATCTCATAAAATCACCACCGTCAACACCGTACAAAAATCTAAATAAACTGACAAAAGTTAAATAGTCAAAGGACTATAAATAAAATATTCAAAACACAAAAAGGGTCGAGGTTACATTTTACCCCCTTAAAAGAATTCCGTCCTTGAAATTAAACTACTAACATCACTAAACAAAAGCGGGTACTTCAAGTTCACGATCTTCTCAACGTTCCCACGTGAATTTTCAAGGGCACGGTTCGTATTCCACGAACTTGACGATGGCAATCCTACTACGCTTCAAGTTCTTAAACTCCATTTCCAAAATTTACCCCAGCACTTCCACAAAATTCAATAGCATCATCTCAATCTTATTCAAAGCACTTGCAGTTTGTCAGCCAAAACACGTTCTTAAGTTCGTACATGTGAAACGTGTTCATGAACACATTCAATAATCCTCAGGCACATCTAATCGATAGCCACAAAGGCCTAGCTTTCTCAGTAATCTTAAAACGGTCCAACAACAAACCTAGTGCAACTTCTCTCTCTTCCCAAGCGACCATAACCATTCCAGGCGACACTTTGAGCAAGCGACATAGTCAACCCTGACACTAAAAATCTAGAGGTTTCCTCCTCTTATCAGCATAACTTTTCTGACGATCATGCGCAGCCTTAAGTCTATCCTTAATCTACGAGATCTTCTCAGTAGTCTCTTGCAGTAACTCAGGTCCTATCAACTGACCTTCTCCCACCTTAGCCCACATAATTGGTGAACGACACTTTCTACCATATAATGCCTTAAACGGAGCACATCTCACAGTAGAATAATAACTATTGTTATACAAAAACTTAACCAACGAAAGATGAACATCCCAACTTCTTCCGAAATCCAAGATACACGCTCTAAGCATGTCTTACAAAGTCTGAATAGTACGCTTACTCTGACCATCGGTCGAGGGTGATAAGCCGTACTCATATATAAACGAGTCCCTAGTGCCTCTTGCATTGACTGCCAAAACCTCGATGTGAAATGACTATCACGATCTGATATAATCAAGATCGGCACACCTTGTCTAGCAACTATCTCATTTAAATACAATCTAGCAAACCTTCCCATCTAAAATCCTCACGCATAGGTAGGAAAAGAGCAGACTTATATTAGTTAATCGACTCCACAATGACCCAGATTATGTCATGTCACTACTAGTCCCTAACAACTTAAGTCCAAAATCTATAGCTAATCTCTTCCCCTTTCTATACAGGAATCTCATTGCTAGAGCAAGCAATATGGCATTTGATGCTCAGCCTTATCCTTTAGACAATCAAACACTTACTAACATATTCCAGCTATATCCTTTTTCAATTCCACCACCAATAACTACTCTCAATTCCAAAATACATCTTAATTAGCCCATGGTTGTACAATACTTTGAAATTATAAGCCTGCGTCCATTAACAATGGTTCTCACCCCACCCTTTAAAGGTACTATAAACGATCCCGGTAAGTACAAAGTTCCATCACTTCTCATTCTATCATCGACATCTAAACCTTTCTGCAATCATGCAAACGAAACCACGCCGTCCCTCTAAGCGCCCAGTATCCTATCCTTGATACTCGCTAAAGGATCAATTCATAGCTCTAACACTCTTAGGGCCTATTTCCTATTTCCTTCCTACTTAGTGCATCAGCCACCACATTCGCCTTACCAGGATGGTAGTGAATCTCACAGTCATAATACCTAAACAACTCTATCCAGCGACGCTGTTGCATATTCAACTCTTTTTGACTAAAGATATGCTGAAAGACACTTATGATGCCGTAATAATGACCACTCTTTGGTCCCATACAGATAATGTCTCCAATCTTAAGTCAAACACAACGCACGACACCTAGCCTAAAACCAGGGTGGTATAATTCCTTCTCATGAATTTAAAACTGCCTAACGCATTAGGCTACACTTTGACATTTTGCATTAAACGAAAACACACAACTATCCTACCCAGACGCATCATAATATACCACAAAGTCATTACCAGTCCATCGGGAGACTAGAACATCTCATTATACAACTTATCCTCAAGGTCTGAAATACCATGATTCATGTTCCATACCCCAATCGAAAGTATTACTCAATCTGAGTGAAGATATAAGGAGGCTTAGCTATCTCAGAAAAGTTCTCAATAAAACCTACGGTAATACCCAGCCAATCCTAAGAACGAACGAACCTCAGTCAAAGTTCTAGGGGCTTTCCAATCCTTAACACTTCAATCTTACGAGGTCCATATGTCCCTTTACCAATTAATCACATCCAAGAAACTATATTTCTCTAAGCCCATAAAAAGAAAAAAGAATTCACACTAGAAAACTAGCAACAATTCTCCTTTTGAGCAGTTCCAAGACTAACCTTAAGTGCTCTACATGCTCCTCTTGAGTCTTAGAGTAGATTAAGATATCGTCTATAAACACTATCATAAACTTATCAAGATACGGCCTACAAACTATATTCATCAAATCCATAAATATTGTTGGTGCATTAGTCAGACCAAAGGGCATTACAGTGAACTCAAAATGTCCATAACGAGTTTTAAATGCAGTCTTTGGTATGTCATCCTCATGCACTCTCAGTTGATGGTATCTAGACCTAAGATCTATCTTCGAGAAAAATTACGACCCTTGTAGTTGATCAAATAGATCATCAATTCTAGGAAGTGGATAACGATTCTTAACAGTCAACTTGTTTAATTCTCATGGCAAATTATTTCAGCCTTATAATTAGACAACCAGTCCATACCTATAATCATATCAAAACTTCCATGCCTAAAAGGTATCAAATCGATGTCAAAGACATGACCCTCTATTTCTATTTTACAACCCTTAATAACCTTATCAATCTCTACTAGCTGCCCGCTAGCTATCTCAATCTCATATCTGAAACCTAAGTCACTAGGCTCTAAGCCTAACAAAGGTATAAAAGTAGTAGAAACAAAACTATAGTCGGCATCATAGTCAAATAAGGTAGTGGCAAAATGATATTTCAAAGTAAACGTACCCGTTGCAATGTTTGGATCCTGGCGAGCTTCCTCTGCTCCCAACATGAATGCCCTACCCCTAGCCTAGTTCCCTTGGTTTCCACGACCCTGACTCTCGTTATTAGCAGCAACTTGATTTGGATAGTTTTCTCCCGGTCCTTATGCCCTATTCAATCTAGGACAAGCTAGCCTGACATGGTCGGTACTACCACACTCATAGCATACCCTAACAGTTGGGTTTCTAGCATTGACAGGATTCACATTCCTCGGTACTCCTCTACGATCCTTTGCCAAATGACCCGGGCGGTTACAGTTGAAGCAAGTGCGACAAGGTCCTCCAGGTGCATGGTAGGAGTTGCAGGTGGTACACTTGGGCCAAGTACCCGTATTCTCTCTTCCTATAGGGTTTGCGGTAGAAGCAAGAGCATTTCCAGTCCTAGTCCTCTTATTATCATCCCTACCATTTTTATCCTTGCTAGGTTCCTCCACATTTCCTCTTTTATCAACCTTTTTAATTGATCCATTCCTAACAGCCTCATCGGTCAGTGTACCAAAAATCTGCACATCCTTCTATATACTGTTGCTGCCACTATCTTACGGATTCGTGGAGCAAGGCCATACACATACCTCTCAATCTTCCTACTCTCTAGGGTCACAAAATGTGGAACTAACCTAGCCAACTCATGAAACCTATCAATATACGCAACATGGCCAGCCCTGACCATGGCGTGATTCCACAACTCAGTTTCCAACTTTTGCATTTCATGACTAGGACAAAACTCTTCTATCATCATAAACTTAAAGTCATTCCATGACATACTAATAGCAACTTCCTGGCTTAGTGTGCGGATCTGAGAGTTCCACTACGTTAATGCCTTACCCACAAATGAACCAGCAGTGTATTTCACTTTTTGTTCAATACTAAAACCACTCATATCTTGCACAGACTCCATTTTCTCAATCTATCGAGTAAGAACTACAGCACCTCCTTTACCATCATATTCCTTAGGGTTACAAGCTAAGAACTCCTTATATGAACAACCTACCCAGTTGCCATTTACTATCACATTCCCAACGTTCTTCTGAACGTTCTCATTAACCACATTACCATTTTGATTTCCAACATTTCCTTGGTTACCAACCTGAGCTAGCATGGCGGGTAAGAGGTTCTGCAATTGTTGGGCAATGATTGTCGAGAAGTCGGGTGCTCCTCCTACACCCCTATTGACTCCCTCTACATTCCCATTGACTCCCTTTACGCCCCATTAGCTCCCAAACCCTAGTCATTTCCTTGACCATTCAATTCGTCAACACGCTCATCATTACCTTCCCTAGGTCCTCTACCCCTTCCACCTTTACCAACCCGGTCACCCGTTCCCCCTCCTCGTGATTCGGCAACAGGCCGGCCAGCACTTTGGGTCATCACCCTTGGCGGCATTATCCACACGAGGGAGAACATGGGCAACGTTAGGTAAGTGGGAAGACTAATATATATATAGAACATCTTACTATATATATAACTATTCACATAATACCACCTTATGGTGTCAACATAACTAACCGATAATAATATACAAATGTTGGCACATTCCACGGTAAAAACAAGTTAACGGGTTGCGGGACCGACCTGTTATTAACCCCCAAAAAACACCTATAATAAAATACAAATAATTTTTATTTTTTTTTTTTTATTTTATTTATTTAATTTTTATCGAAAAAATCTAACGGGTTGACTGGACGCCCCGCTTAATTTAATCTCAACCGAACCTAACCAGTAAAAAAAACGGGACAGATATGTCGACCACAAACCCGACCCAAAAAATTCTATTAGACTCAACACGAAACCTGCTAATTTTCGTGTCCGTTTTCAGGTCGGATTCGTGTCGGGTCGAATTAGCCACCCCCTAACACTCATCATCATATACCGATTTCCTAGTTTCTACCCCTTCCACCTCTACCAACCCGTACACCCGTCCCCTCCTAATGATTCGGCAGCAGGCTGGCCAGCACTTCGGGTCCTCATCCTTGGCGGCATTATCCATACAAAGGGGAAAAAGAACGTGGTCAACGGTAGGTAAGATGGGAAAGACTCACATATATATAGTAGACATACATACTATAAAATATATATATACACATAACACCACCTTATGGTGTCAACATCGATTTGTGTGAACGACATTACTAAGTATGAGTGAGTTGTGATACGCTTATAACTACGTTGGACACCGTACTTATATTCGCATCCTTTCCATGTCATACTCAATATTGAGTTCACACATTTCAATGATTGACATAACTAAAGCAAGCAAAAACCGTGAACACGTAACGCAACAAAAGCGGAACACCGCACACGAATGAGATCCAATACCCAACTAAACGACAGATCTTAGGTTATAGTCTAGGTCAACCCTCCTAGTTCTTTATAACCTTAGCTCTGATTACCAGTCTGTCACACTCCGACAATGGTGGAAACTCGAGAGCGCAACATAATGATCAATCATAACACAAAATACAAAATAGAAAAAACTACAATGCATAAACTTTAAGTGTTACGAAGACCATCAACTCGAACAACCTCGAGTGATGTCCCAACACAGAAACAAAACCGTAAACTCTTACAAAACCAAATAGCTCACACAGGGTCCATAACTAAACATAACCATAACTTTCAAATACGAAAAAACCAAATAAATAAACAAGCAAGACTCTCAAGAAAAACCACTCGGATACTTCTAATCTGTTATCATATCACCACCAATTCCTCTTATCACTTCACCTAAAAATGTTACCAAAAACGACCAACAATAATGGTTGGTAGCTCGAAGGAATTGACCTTAAACCCAAAAGTTTGCCAATAACTCAAACAATGGACAATAGTGTTATCATGACAGGAATATAATGTATGCAAACATTCCATGACATAGCATTCACGCTAGACAAAAACACTATATGCCACATACGCACCTAAAGGGCTTTACCACTTGAGCACAAAAATAGGGCAGGACCTGCAACAAACAGGTAAAGCGTACCCATCCGCTCCAATAATCACACAAATACTGGGTAGGCGTACCCATGCCGAACAAATAATCACACCAAATACTGGGTAGGCGAACCTATCCGATCCTAAATAATCATGCATCACTATGGCAAAATAATTCACATAGCAGTGCATAAGCACATTAACTTGCCAAAGACAAAACCACATTTCGCACAGATCAATTCAAAAACATTTCAAAACACATTTGAGTATCATTTTCTCCCAACGGAAAAGACAGTAAAAATGAGGCTACGAGAACTCACCTCAAGCAAGTCTTTAGCAACCAAATCTCAATCACACAAGCAAATGCAACGATGCCCTCACACGACCTAGTCCAGTTAATGTCCCATTTTAATCATTCATTTCCAAAACAGTCTTCACGTTTGATGCATAGAGTTTAGACGCGTTGTACAATTACTCATAACAATTTAGTGGTGTGATGGTTGACGACATATCCCAACAATCATATCAATCTCATTACTCAATAATATATACTTATACCATTTAAAGAAAAAAGATAAGTGATAGACGGATATATTATAAAAATAATAATAAGAATATATCTCGATAAGTCCATTCGGTAACCTTAGTCACCGTGAAAATAATCATATTAGAGTTAAAAATGGAACGTTTACTCATGGAAATAAAAAAAAAAAACATATTTGAGAAGTGATCGAAAAAAACTATATTTTTCGTATTTTAGTGAATTTTATTAAATAAATAAAATAATAAAATAATATTTTATTATTTAAAAACCAAATTCATGTTTGACGTAACTTTAAATAAGTAAAATAAGAATTTGTTACAAAATTTCGACATTGAAAAAAAAAGACTCCTAACTTCAAACAACGTCTTCCAAGGTTTCAAACCTAAATATTCAACACTTTTACAATTCGACACTTTTCGACAAAATATCCATAAATCTCAATCTTAACTTTACTAAAACTATATCCAAAAATCGCTCAATATAACTTCGTAAATATATTTCACTTTCAAAAGTACTCGAAACTCATAAACGACTAAATATCGCTTATTGGGCTTTATGGCCCAACAAGGGTCCATTAAGATATTTATAAGTCCAAAATACGATCCAAGTCCAAAACCAAGGTCCATTTATATACATAAGCTTATACTAATAAGTAGAAAATAATTCGGACCATAATAAGCCCACACATTACCGCCCCGGCTAAATAGGCCATATTGGGTTCGATAGTCCATAAGCCCACAATACATATATTAAGCATGAAAAAAAGCTAATGTAGCCCCGTATCGCATTTGGTTACCACCATAAGTTATAAAAATAGTCCACAAACATACGTCATATCACAAAAATAGTCAAAATCACTTCCCTATGGGGTGTCGGGTCTTTCTTTTCGTGTCGGGATCACTTAAATACTCGTAAAACTCAACCGTAAAATTTACCCCAAAGTTAATTAGCATTTTTTTCACCTTAAAAATAACTTTTCAATAACCTAGAGAATTTACAAGCGACATATTTACACTTAAACCTTCAAACTCATTTGGATATTAACGGACGTGACAGACTCGCTTTTCGCATTATCTACAAAATCACGGGTCAAACCCACACAGAATACAAATAACACACTAATACCCTCCAAAAGAGATTATTAATCACAATAAACCATAAATCACTATAATTCTTATAATATCACCACCGTCAACACAGTACATTATCCGAATAAACTGACAAAAGTCAAATAGTCAAAGGACTATAATTGAAATATTCAGAACACAAAAGGGCAAATGTTACAGTTATATAGCCAAACATTATAAAGAGAATCCATTAAGGGTGAGCAGAAAAATTGAAAAAACCAAACCGAAAATAACCGAATCGAACTAATAACTGAACCGAACAAAACTACAAATTCGGTTTTCGGGTTGGATATAGGTTTGGCAATTTAAACCGAAAACCGAACAGAAAACCGAATATATATATATATATATATATATATATATATATATATATAGTAAGGATCCGGTGAGAAGTAAATTAAAATAAGAAGTGGTGAGAAG
>BQNB010056184.1:26100-38772 GCA_026074375.1 Tanacetum coccineum | reverse complement strand
TTCAATTTATTAATATTTTGGTTATCTAAACTAAGTTAATTCTATTCTATGTTAAACCTATGCTAAACCTATGTTAATCCAAAATCTAACGGATAAGGAGGTTTTCAGCCTGAGAGACTATCACGGGTTTTGTGGTGACTAAAATCAACTTAAGACACTAAAACACACGCAAGCAAATTAATAGAAGATAAAAGAGCGGTCGAGCCAAATATAAGAAAAATGTATTAGCCATCATTAATCCGATTAGAAGTTGGTTTGTTTATTTAGTGCAATGATTACTTATCTCGAGGCGGCATATCATTCTTAAAACTTAGGCGGTACTTCTTCCTAAGACCTAGACACGTAGAATTCTGTCACAATTAAATGCGTCCTCATAAAGCATCCTTATTTGCTGATTATAATCTGTATTAGGGATTAAATCAATGGTGATCTGATAAACCCATAGCTCATGAAGACATTATGCTTATTGGTAATTCATACACTTGTAGTCACTTACCAAGTCTTCCAATTAAAATTGAGAGCGTACTCGTTGATCCCTGGGTCACCTGCCAGTCCAACTAAGCTCACAATCTGAGGGCAAAGATAGGTCGTTATTTGTGATACTATTGGTCTAGATGTATAAATCAGTATATGGAGAGTCACCCCGGCATCTAGATTACTTGGTCTGTATCACTAGATCTAGTTGAATGATAGATCGCATATAAAAGCACCTAAACAAGTATAAATTCATAAACATAAACAAGCAATCAACGTTAAATTAAGCAATCAATATAAACAAACCAAACATTCAGATCTTCATAATAATGGCTAATATAAGGTATTAGCCTTCAAACGTCATAATCAATACAAGAGTAATAATTTAGCCAAGGAAAACTAAACGAGTTAACGAATGATACCAAAAACTAAACGATAACAAGAGTATATGAGATTACAAGTTGTTTCCTATGGAATTAATCACGTTCTAAGACCTCTTCTGCTCTTCTTCTCCTCTGAAAATCAACTTTTATGGTTTGGGTATCGAAAATATGATTTAGAACCCTTAAAACTCATTTTTGAGTTTTCTATTTATAAGGTCTGGAAAAAGGTCAATACGACGTATCGAAAGTCTTCGATACGGCATAGTGGGGGTTTCTTGGAGTAGGGACCACGTTTGATATCTTCCAGAATATTTTATTTTCATAGCTTGAATACGGCGTATAGGTTATTCCTGGATTCGGCGTATTGGATCTTGTTTCCTTCATGATCTTTTGTGAAGTGCAGGCACAGATACGCCGTATCTTCCTTGATGGATACGGGGTATTGGTTGTCAGAACAGTAATCTTCATATTTCATAGTTTAAGCTCCAGAATGCGTGCATTTTTTCTAATCTTTACCAAGTACTCCATAATTACTACAATTCTCAAATACAAACGATTAAGTAACAATTCTTTGCAATAATTGTTGTCCCAGTTGTAGGATACCTCTTGTTGGATCCCACTTCAATAGATCGAATTCCTTAAGCTTGTTTAAGGTTTAGTTATATTAGATAAATCTAACACAACTATAGTAGAAACTTTGTTAAGTGTATTAAAGATTATGTGGAATCTAATCTTTAATATTAGAAGAATTCTTAATGAAACAGTAACACAAGATCACAATTTAACAAAACAATAAAAGCTCCAATATTATTAAGAATAATACGAATACTCTCCTAGTATTGGGGTTACAAAACCTTGAAGCTATGAATAACACTTATCAAATCGTAAAACAACATATTAAATTCTATACCCTAGGACCTCCTTTTATACACCAAACAGTCCTAGTCGATTTACAAAATATTCCTAAGACTTAGAATATTCTCTATGATCTATTCTATAAATAAGTAATACTTATCACGTAAGTAATCTTGATCTCAAAACAATCTTTATCCTTTCTTATGTCTTTATCCTTTCTCTGACAGTAGAAACTCTTTCAACAGTCTTAATATTTGAGCAGTTGTAACTTATACACCAGCAGCATTAACTGAGCAGCAGTAAATCTAATATCATCAAGAAGTCTTTTAATCCCAACAAGGTATTTTGTTAACTGCAACCCTTATAGTTATCGCTAAAGAAACTATTTTTTTTAAGTTTGGTTAGAGAAGCAACCTTAACTCGTGCTTTATTTTGAACTTAATGGGATTCTTATAGAGTATAAGTTATGCACATTATATCCATGATAACTTGCGAAATTCATATCCATGAACTTCCATTGCTTAATCAAGTTCATAAGGACGGGAGATCATGGATGGCATCCTGCGGGTAATGGGCAAGACTGCACGAGTATCTTTAATCAGTCATTCGCACCAGTGATTTTTTTCTCACCCGTCACCTACTTATGGTTACAACATTGTACCAATACCTATTCCTGCGGGTACCCATTGCCCGCGAGTAAACCCATTGGTTAGTGAATTGCATCAAAATTACAAAACCATTATACGAAAAAGTGGTATGCTACAATCACAAAAGAATTACAAAGAAACATCTATAAAAATGAGATGTTTTGTTTTGATTGGGTTAATCAAAGAGAGGAGAGATGAACCATTACAAAAGCAATCAATCAAAACAAAACATTTCATTTTGTGGATGTTTTTTTTTTAACTTTTGTGGTTGTAGGCTTTTCTTATGAAAAATAACTATGCAACTAAATAGTAAAACACATATCAATTTTCAAACACCAAGTTCACAAAATACTTAAACATGTCTTAAATTAGCAAATTAAAATCATTACACCAAATCATATGTTTGAACTGAGAAGTATCATGTATATATCTTTGAAAGTTTGATCTTATAAATTCACCTTTTAATCTTGGAACTCGAAGAAATTGTTAGTTGACTGTGTCTTCTCAAGATTTAAGTGTTATTAAATATATACCAACAATCTCACAAATATTTAAGTAGTATAATAAATTTTACATAGGGTTACACCCATAAGTATTTTGGCAGGTACCCGTGTGTATTTTAAATAAGTACACCCGTGATGGATCCCGTCACCAGCCCGCCACCCATCGACGGGTACAAATTTCACCCCCGACCGACCCGCGGGTAAAAACTGACGAGATCACCTGCCAATTCACAAGTTCTGGACTTTTTAACACTTATTCAAATGGGTACCCACAAGTTCTGGATTTTTTCTCGCCCATCGCCAGAAAGACGATATAACTATATCAAAAAATTCGGTTTGCCTTTTTAGCAATGCGCATGGTTTCAAATAATCCAAAACAAGATAAAAAGATGCAAAGTTCCACTTCACTACAGAGCTCAGGCCCACAAGAATCAACATCTGTATCTTGATGTTGCTCAAAAGGAACTTTAGAATAATATTTTTCAATTTGCTATACATCTTAAATATATAAAACTAGGTGAGTGCAGTGGTCCAGATCGGATCAAACCAAAATGATACCGAGAACTTACATACCAGACTTGAGGACCATTTGTTGAAGCACTGACAGTTATAACTGGTACACTTGGATCTTCTATAACATCCCCTTTTTCCTGAACTTTTGCACTTTTCAAAGCTACAAGTGCTTGAGCCAAAGTAACTTCATCAACACTTAAATTTACATCTTTAATAGCAACTTCTGATTCTGCTAACACCTCATCACCAGTCAAAGTGTTCACATCAAACATATCAGCATCATCTTGATCAGTAACCAGGGTAATGTCTCATCAGCATCAATTAGCATTTATCCGTTTCCTTTGGATAGCAATCCTCTAACCCAAATCCTTACTTCTTCATTCTCTAAAGGATTCTACCCTAACACTTAAACCAACCTTGTATAAGGTCTTTAAGCCCATGGGGGTGGGGGGGGTGGGGGAGATTCTTGCCTCTTTCTTCTTCTAACTCAAAGCCTCTTGACCCTCCTTTTCAAACTGTCAATATCATTAGCTTGAGTGGTCTTTGTTGTCTCCAAATCAAGGACTATTGTTTGTAAATTGGTACATAATTCCATTAATTCCTTAAGTTTTAGACTATCCTTACCACTTCGAAGTGTGTTACCTATTGTGAGCAGTGGGTCATTGGAAAGTTTAGATACATTCTCAAACCTAGTTTGAGCTATTGTATCCCCCATGGTTTGTTGGCGCCTGCGACCACCACCTGATGTAGTTCCTTGGGAACCAGATTCATTAGGTGTTGCCTTGGATTAGGTCTTATCTATGTTACCACTGTCCTGCTCTGCTTCTAAGCTAAACATTATAGTGGCAGCCCCTCACCAAACCTGTCACCAAAACCCTTATAGACAAAGCCTCATCTGCTACATTTTATATGACTACTAGACTGAGGTATCATAAGTACCTTTCTCTTTGGCTTCCTAGGTTTTGTTACCTTTTGAGGTTGAGGAGATTGTTGAATAAAGGTGGGTGTGTGATGGGGATTAGTGGGATTTGCTAAACCTTTACCTATTTCTGCTTGTTCTTGTACCACTGTTGTTTGGAATAATAGTGTTTCCCTTACAGAAAAACCTTTCCTTACCATTCTCATGTTTCCAAGAATATTCTTAGTATGAGAGGGTGTAACATAAATTTTGTTATGACTTGACATCCCTTCAAGTTGTTGATCCAAAAAGACTTGCACAAACCTTGGATACATTAAGAATTACACAACACATTCTCTATGTTTTTTAACAACCATACTTAAAAAATGTACTTCGAAAAGTTAAACTTCTGGTTTGTAGCTAAATAGATGATTGCAGAAGCCATAGTGCTACTAAACTCATTCCATGCAGTAGTCTTTTCACTTAGACATTGTAAAATCGTATGGAAAGAGTATTTTCCATAGTAGGAAGAAGATGCTTTATAGCAAGGGAGATTTTGGTGAAACCTGCTCATACCCATTCAATGCATAGTTGTTCAAAGATAGTAGCATTAGGTAGACAATCAACACCTTCAGCATCTTCCAATTGAAGATCTCTTCTCACAGTTGATTCAGTTATGATTTTCTTCTTCCCATCCACTAGGGCTTGTAACTATACTTCCCCATTGATAGTTTTTTCTTTGATAGTAGACCAGAACTGTTCTATGCATGAAATGAATAGAGTGGGATTGATCGTTAGTGCATATCTTATAGGGTTTGCATTCAGAAAATCCAGAATTTGTTCAAACCCTTCTCTTTCTGGCAGTTTAGGAGAAAAACGCGACCATGTTATGAGTATCTGTAAACTTTAGATTCGCCATTTATGTTGTGTTTTGATGATGGGTTATAAAATTGAGTTAGGGAAGTGGTAATACGCGTTTTCTTATGAAGAGTTGGCACTGATACGCCGTATCTCTTTTCTGGATATGGCGTATTCGTGAGAAATAAGATATCTTCAAATGTCTTTGTTTTAGCTCCAAAGTATGCGCCTTTTAGCATGTCTTCACAAATCACTCCTTAATTACTGTAAATAACACTTGTAAGCAATTAAGTACAAATTCTTCATAAATTTATATAACGTGGATAGTTTTGGATAAAATGATGGTATAAATGTGATGTTATTTGATCTCATCAAATATCCCCCCACTTGAATCCTACTTGTCCTCAAGTAGACTCTAGATTATATTGAAAATGTATCCCAACCGAAGTCAAGGATTTTTCCATTTAAGCACTTCTCTTGTTTTAATCACCTATACAAGACCAAGCACCTCACGAAATATAGAAATGAAAACAATCATATCACTCCACTAATCTAGGGTGTAACATTAAATTGGTACGCTCATTTGCTCGGTCGTGATTAGCTTCATATCATATGCTTAGCAAGGATACACATCTCCACCACTAGAGCTAAGGAGAAACAAGTCAAAAGGTAAATTGGGTTTTTATATAAGGCTAAGGGTAGATCATTCTAACAATCTTTCACTGATAGTACCACACCAACAAGGCAGCTAAAGCACACATACACGACCGTAACGACGGAATAGACACGTGTGTTCGATCACATCCTTATTCGAGTTTAACCAATGGTTAGGATGAAGAACGATATAGGGTAGGGATCTTCTAGTTTTCACCAAAAGTAATAAACCAACAAGGAGGCTAAATCACGCATACATGGCCGTAACAACAAAATAGACATGCATGACTCAATCCCACCCTCGTTCGAGAAAAACCTAAGGTTAATTGCTAGGAAAGGGAAGTAAATCGTTGTTAAATAAAATTCACAAAACAGGTAGATTAAGCTTGAACAAATAAGGTAGTTGCTAGTCACTTTTCCCGACCGTTCCATGATAAAGACTCGAAATATATACAAACGCCTTGATCATAGAAATGACAAAGACAACCTAAGTTGGCGTTCCTATAATGGTCAACTTCCCGAACATCCCAAATTTACATACTTTTACAAAAGTGGTGATATCGGCCACTTTTTACAAAAATATACATCGTCCATGATACGTGTGAAAACACATATCCATTTTATATCAAAATAAACCCAATAAAGACCAAAAACATAATAAAAATGGCAAAGATATGCTTGTTTTTGTGTTTTGAATGTGCAGGTACGGATAAAGCAAAAACCACAAGAAAACGGTTAAAACCGGGCAAACACGAACACAAGGAACGGAAGAGCACAAAAGAAGCCGGGAATTCAAAGCTCAAAGCCCAAAACCTAAGCCCATAACCCACAAATGCTAAGTCCAGGGACCAATCTTGCCAAGTTTGGAAAGTAGTTTACACTTGGACTTTTATTATACAAACAGAGGGACTAAAACTGCCAATTACCCAAACTTATCCCCTTTTACCCCGAGTCAAACATACACCCCTCTTTCAGTTAAAAAGTGAGCGGGAAAAACAGTTTTACACTGTTCATTATCTTCCCCAATTAACCCAAGGTTAAAACAAGGGGCAAATGACAATTAAGGGGCAAGAGGGACAATTCAAGGGGCAAAGTACACATGGGCAGAAGTTTACATCACCAAATGCTCTCATTGGTCAATTCCATCAAAGGAATGACACGTTGGATTAAAGAAAGCACAAGGGAATGTTGGGATTTGCACTTGAGGTACTCTCATAAGAAGCACAGAGGCCTCTGACACACGGATGCCACGCTGGCAATCCGTGTGAGCTATAATTCAATCCAACGGCCAAGATTAGACCTCCAATGATTGAAGGAATGAAGGGCAGGGATTGAGAGGATCGTGTAACAACCTTGAGAGCCTAGAAGCTTCAGCTAAGGGCTATAAAAAGCCTCACTCTCACACGCACAAGATGTTAGATAGTTTTTTACAATTTTCAGCTTATTTAGTTTATGTAACTTTTCTTTCAAAAATGTTTTAGTTAATGATCTCTCAATGTAATGTTTTATTTCAAGTATTGTAATCAGTTGTTTTCCAATTAATAAAAAGTTTCTTATTAAGCCCTTAGTTCTTTCATAAGCTCATATTTTCTTAAAAGTATAATAAGCTGTTAATGTTTGAAAAGTTTCTCAAAAGCTCAAACAAACTCATCTAAGTCTCTAAGCTTAGATTGGAGCTTAATAAGTCATTTAATATACTCAAAGCTTTAAAATCAGCTTAAAGTACCTTTGCTTATTTGGACTTTTGGAAGATGAGCCAATTATGGAAGGGCTCATATGGACTTAAACTGGCTTATCCTAAGATAAGCCAGAGCTTGTAGATGCTCATTTGAGCTTAATAGCCTTTGTTTTGCTAAGGCCATTGTAAGTTTTCATTTACTTTCCTTGTTTTTAATTTCCTAGTCTAAATTTGCTTATCTGCTTATAAACTGCTTATTAGCTTGTTATTTTGTGCTTATTCTTGTCTTATGATGATTATTAGTCTTAATTGATAATTTGTCTTAAAGTCTTTATAGCTTAAATCTTAGTTTTGCATTAATTGTCTTAAAAATCACTAAAAAACCAAAAATAAGTAGCTTAGATTTTAGATTCTTAATTCTAGCTTAATTGATTTTGGATTTATGTTTGTTAAGCTTGTTATAAGCTAATTGTTATCTGGTATTAAGGTTTCATCAGCTAGATTTTAGAATCATAAGCTAAATTGAAAACTGCCATAGTTAAAGGGGTGTTTGGTTTAGTGTTGTTTGACCCTTAAAAGTCAAACTGAGCTTTGATCTTTGCTTAAGTCATTTTAATTTTCACTTTTAATCAGTAATAAGATTGTTTTCTTAAGTTAGATTTCAAAATCTAAAGAGTTTAAGCTTAATATCTTTGTTCCTGCACCAGGGGACTTTTTCATTTCCTTTGCTTGTTAGAAATTTGATCCAAGCCTCATAGAGCTTGGATCTTGTTTATGTTAAGTTAGACACACTCAATAAGAGTGTGTAGTGCAGGGTTGTCCCTTAAGGACACCTGCATTTTTGTTTTGCCCATTTGGTCAATTGCACCAGCAGTACTAACTGCTGTTAGTACTGCTGCCTTTCCATTTGAACTTAAGATAGCTTAATTAGGTTTTAGGATTTAAAATTGAGTAAGCTTATAGTTTAGACATAGTATAAGTTAGTTTAAAACTTGTTTTCAAATTTCTAGCTTAATCTCTAGGTTTAATTTGCTTTTAAATTTCATCAAAAATCCTAAAATACAAAAAGAGTACTAAGTAGATTTAGGTTCTTAATTGAGATTTCTAGCTTATAAGTTTAGTTTTTATAAATTTGATTTATAGCTTATATGTTAATTGTTAAGTTTGCAAAAGCTAAGCTTTGTCATAGCTTATTGTAGTTTTTAAGCTTTTATAGTAAGTTTCTGAGTTTGCAATTTTGATCCATAGATTTAGTTACCTTTTAGTGATTTCAGTCAACTTAGCTTATTGAATTTAGCTTATACATGTATTTAGCTTTTCAGAACAACTTTTAGATTCAAAATTGAGCTTAAAATGAGTTGTTTGCAAGCTATTAAGTGAGAAGTAGATTTTTAGAGCTTAAAGCGTCATCTTTCTGAAAAAAAGCCTTATTTTAAAATCTATATTGAGTTTTCATAAGCTCTATTAGAGCTTATTTTTAAGTTTCAGTTTATAGAGCTTTTATTAAAGTTGATACAAAAGTTGTCCCCTACAACTTTTGTTTTTTAAGTTTTTCATAAAAAACAAAAAAAAAGGAAGTGGAAGTCGGGGGTGAGCAAGACTCGAACCCCCGACCTCAACACCTCAACCTTTTATAAACACACACACTCCAACTCCTTACCGTTGTGCCCTTGGGTCTTTTTCATAAGACCCTTGCACTCTTTATCTTTTATAGTCATTTTGGCCATTTAAGCCTAATAAGTTGTTAAAGCTTATGTCACAGCTTATTTTATAAGCTGAGTCATCGGGCTTATTTTTCCTAGTATTTAAATAGGTTAAGCTATTTTCTGTCATTTTTCCAGAATTTTTAGAATTAATTTAGAATTTTTAAACATTAATTTTCATTAAAAACTATAAAAATTCATAAAAAATAGAAAAATAATCAAAAAATATAAATCTTTTTTAGAAAATTTTCTTTTACCCTAAAGTTCATAGGAAAATTAATTTTTCTTTCGTAGAGTCTAAATTGCAAAATTTCGTTTTCTAAAGAACGGGATTCGTTCTCGTTCTCGTTCTCGTTTTTCGCGTTTTAACGTTCATTTTAACTCCGTTTTTGTTCTAGTTTTCTTTAAACTTACTTTTTAGTCAATTTAAGTCCATTTAAAAAGAAAAACTCAATTTAGGTTTAATTTTATAAATTTAGGGTTTTTGGCCTTCGTTTAGGGGTCCCGTTTTGCGTTTTTAGTTAAATTTTGATTTCCCGTTATTTGTCTTTATGCTTAATTGTTAGAATTTGTTAATTTTAATTGTTAAAAGTAGTTAATCAAATCAACTATTGTTTCCCATTCAAATCATTGTCCGAACAACAAACGTGGTTTCAATTTCACAAATCGTTGGGGAAAACGACCCGGGGAATCATACTTCCCGGTTAAGATACGTATTATATAATATTATATATATTTTGAAGAATTTCCTTTTCACCTTTGTCCTCAAGGGTAAATTGGTAATTTCC
This sequence comes from Tanacetum coccineum, assembly GCA_026074375.1. Lineage (NCBI taxonomy): Eukaryota > Viridiplantae > Streptophyta > Magnoliopsida > Asterales > Asteraceae > Tanacetum > Tanacetum coccineum. Next base: position 28,818 of record BQNB010056184.1, on the reverse strand, counting down.
CATAGTATTATATATTATATATTATAAAAAAACCGTATCAGAGAGAAAGAAAGATTTTGTTAGTGACTTTGGAAATGATATGAAATCCTAAGTTGTGAGGAGTGAGATATTTATAGGAAAATAGATGATCTAGGGTTTCTTGTTTTGTAGTACCAAGTGACCAACACACACCAAAGATGTGTGCACCTTTGCTCGGCCGAACAAACACACAAGGACCATGGGGTTTAATTTTTGGGACCATGGTTCATTATACTTGGTCTTGATTTTGAATATTGTTCAAATGGGAAGATATGTGATCAAGTGATCACATGTTCTTGTCTAGATTGAGTAAATGTGCATGAGAATGACACTCTGATGTGTCACTATCCATCACATGTATGGGACATTCAAAATAAGATGCTCTTGAATTAATTTCAAGACGTATGGTGCATTTGGTTTGGTTTAGACGTCCAAAATATTACAAGAGGGAGAGAGTGAACAAATTTTTTGTCTTACAAACATGAGATGGACGATAACTAAAGTTTACACAAAAAGATTTCGAGTTTTTAGGGTTCCGTTAGGTCAAAAACGCAAAAAACGTAATTTAAACGTTAAAGCGTAAAAATAAATACCGGGAGTGATCATAACACTTAGAAAAGATAAAATAACTCATATAATATCTAAACTAATCAAAATCTAAAGTCGAAACGCTTCCGATGACGTTTTTTAGATTTACGTGGGTTAACTTCCTAGTAAACTGCTAGATTCAAACGTAACGTATAAAAGTCAAAAATAATTGTCAAAAAAGTTTAAAATATTGACCTGAAATTTTCGGGGTGTGACAAAAACCACATTATTAATAAATTAAAAGTGTTTCTCGCTCTTAGTGATCGACACCCGACTTACCACGAAACTCCCACCAATGACACATCATAATTTAAAACTTGAATCATAATTTACAACCACACAATGACACATCAGCAATGTATCTAAACGTTAGGTGTGGTCATGAAGTATGCTCTCGTAGAGCTCAAGTTATTCTCCTACCTTTTATGATCTCATCCTCATCTACTGCTATGGTGGCTGATGGGGTGGTTACTGGTGAAACTACAAGTGATGGTACAGTCAGGGATGCTGGTGAAACAGGTAAGGAACCGGATGACCAATTAGGGGATGCTGGTGTCTGAACAGGTGCACGGACTGGTGGTGCATTGAACTCAATGTCTATGTATATGGTGCCATCCTTAAGGTCAACCCATGTGGGACGAGAAGGTAACCTAGGCATAGGAGACTCATCCGCTCTCTACTGGTCTAGTACGGATCTAGAACTCTGTCCTACCTCAAAGGTACTAGGCACAGGGTCCTCTGCTAACTCTAGAGCACGATGTCTAGCCGCTTCGTATCTTAAACCCAAAGGCTCGTCAGCGGCTGTATCCTTAACCAGGACTGCCTACTGCTGCTGACCCTCGGGTACAGCCTCCTCGCTTTCTGATCTGGGATGCTCGTCCTCTGAATCCTCACTCTCTGAGTTGATTCCCTTGGCCTCTAACTCATCACCCTCGATCTCAGTGTCTAATATCGGCTCAGAAGTGCCCCGATACCTCTTCCGTAAAGGAGGAATCAGAGATGAAGCTGGTGATGCTGATGAAGAAGGGGTCTCGTAAGAGGATTTGTACCTCTTACGGAATGATGATGGTGATAGGGTCATCGCCTCAATCACTCTGGCTGAGATGCTAGGTGATAGGGTGGGCTGAGTACGCACGGCCATACGTGTAGTACTGCGGTAATAGAAAGCTCGAGAAGGTGTAGAGGTGGGTGATGTCTGAGTAAGTAGATGATTAGGGGATAGCGGTGAAGTGGAACCTAATGGTGAAGTAGTCCTAGTCTCAGATGCCTCTATGGGCTCTGAATCCTCATCTGAGTGTGGAGTATCAAGGGTGTAGTCTGGGGAAGTTGGAGTGTAGTCAGGTGATAAGGGTGCTGCCCTAGGGGATAGTGGTTGGGTCTCCTCAGTCTCAATATGATCCTCAAAAGGTTCGGACTTAATGTCCGTAGCAATAGGTGTGTAAGCCTGCATAACTATCATATAGGGGTCATCATGAAAGGGAGTAATCACTGGGGAGTCTCTAGATCTGTTAGTATATGTGATAGTCTCTAGGTCTGATGGGGAAGACGTGACCTGTGATAACACGATAGGTGTATAAGTAATCTTATAAAATAGATTAATTGAAATTATCAGCATAGATTGCTTACATATAGTAATTAGTAGGAAATTATATCTCAAATACTTATAGTAATATGATAGACGCACCAAGCAAACATGAAATGTGATCATGGGCAATGGTAACCAGGAAATAGGTAAGGCAAGCATTTAAGGCAGCATATAATGCAACTAAAGCAATCATACAAGTCAATAGACAATCAATAATGATTCACGCATTACCAGTCATGGTGAACCATATGTAAGAGCCTAATAGGAAGCTACATATATATAACATGTACGTTCATAGTCAAGGCATTTTTTTCCAGGTGATCGTAGGATTCAATATCCCCCTCTCTAACATAACTTAAGGGGACTACCCCCATCATTTCACTATCCTTCATAAATTAGGAATAGTTGATCAGGCTATGCATAGTTCAGGAAGAACTTGTGAAATGCTCGGGCTAGTCGACTTCCGTCATGTTCGAGGTTTTTACGAAAATTTAGTTGGTTATAGTTGTGTTTTTATTTTAGAAAAA
>BQNB010056184.1:0-25294 GCA_026074375.1 Tanacetum coccineum | reverse complement strand
GAAAAAGTCTGTAAAAATGCATTTCCCAATGTGAATTAGGGAAGTAATATAAGATGGCATATATAAATTGAAAGAAAATATAATAAAATAATTTTTTTTTGAACTAATATAATAAAATAATGACATCACATATTTCAAATCCTACTACAATTGATGCCTTGATTGAGTGACACGTAGAAATTTTTTAACTTTATGACCTCAGCCAAAACTGCTTTTTAATTGTATGTATAGATGTATAGATAGATGTATAGATAGATTACAAAAGGCATAACCAACCGCTTCCTGTTGCTTTGACTTATTGACCAACATGTTCAAAGTAATAATTGAATATTGTTTCTGTAAATTAAATGGTTTTATCAATGTTTTAAAACTCGGTTTCGGTTGAAAAAACGGTTCAAATTAAATCGGGTTTTATATTTTCGAAACCTGGTTAGACCCGCCGGGTTTACAGTGACCCGAGTTAAACCGGTTCTCGAGATCCGGCCGAGTTTTGGTTTTTTCGTGTTTTTTTTAAAATAAAGCATGTTAATTGTATATATTTGCGACGTAATTTTATTTTCAAATGTTATATTTGTCCATAAATAATTTTTATGCTCAATATATTGAATATTTCTTGATTTATGTATATGCTTTTTTTTCTAATCATTGCAGATATTTTTTATTTTTTTGTTGTGGAAGACCGGGTTGACCCGGTGGTCGAATCGGTGACCCGGTGACTCGATTGGGTCGATTAGAGACCCAGTTTTCAAAACATTGGGTTTCATTAGATTACAACCCCCACCATTCATTTTAGGGTCTGTTTGGTTTGAGGGGTTGAGAGTGGGATTTGGGGATGATGGAAGAAAAGTGTTGTTTGGTTTGTTTGTGTGGGTCCCACAAATAGGATTGAGTATTATATTTTAGCTATGTGTGAATTTTTACTTGTTTGCCTACTTTTTGTGCATTTATTTTTAAGTGGGTCATTTTTAAAAATCAACCACTCATGTTTTTTTTCTTCTCATTTTTACAATTATAAATTTTTTAAATTTTAAATTATATTCATTTATAATACATATATAATATATTATGTTTCTCTCTCTTCATTTAATACAAAACATATACCAAATCTAAATCCAAAATTTAAGACCCGTTTGGTTGGTGGGTTTTGGATTTGGATTTAAGATTGATGGTAAAAATTGTTGTTTGTTATGTGGGTTTGGCTTTTGAATATTGAAGAGGGCCCACCAAAAGTAAAAGTAGAGGTATATGCTAGGTTTTCTCTCTCACACACTTACATTACACTATCTCACTCTTTCTCTCTCACACATATATACCTTTTTCTATTTTTAAATAATATTTTTTAAATCAATTCTATTATTAAATTTATAAAACAAATATAATTTATCTTTTCTAATCCTAAACCAAATCCAAATCCTAAACCAAATCCAAATCATATTCTAAACCTACTTATAAACCAAACGGACCCTTAAATCCAAATCAAAATCCTAATCATAAACCCATCTACAAACCAAACGGGCCCTTAATTCCAAAACTGATTTTAAGTATGGAAACTTAAAGGGAAAATTGTCTGAAAATGTATTCAACATTTCACTTTTTCGAGTGTTGTGTAGTCAACTTTATTTTTTGCTATTATATACTTAAACTTTTGAATTTCGACTTTTGTATGTATTTTGTTAATATGTAATGACCAATTTACCCTTCATGGTTAACAGGTTGGTTAAAAAACGTAAGGGTAGAATGGTAACAAAATACACACAAAAATCAAAATTTGAAAGTATGACGATTAAATAGCAAGAAAAAATGATGACTACACAGAATTTGAAACAAGAAAAAGTTTAAAACATTTTTAAGCAATTTGCCCAAACTTAAAAGTTAAAACCATCCACCTTTTGATATAAGTGAATTCAACAACCTATATATAGTTATTACAGCATAAGGTGTCATAACACTGTAACACTAAAAAAGTGCTACCACCTCAGCGTCACATCAGCTTTAACATTTCAACACCAACATACCAAAATACCCCTCTAATCATAACACCACTTTTTGGGACCTACTATTTTTTTTACTTTTCATTTTTTTCAAACAAATTATTTTTTCATACATTAAAAAATAACTACTTTATAAATTATAAATTTAATATTTTATTGATGTGGTTGTCGTAAGGGACTTCTACAAGAAGTTTTACAACTCCCTAGGCAGAGTACCTAATCGTTGTAGTAGTAGTGATAGTAGTCTTATATACTATAAAATATATAATAATATTCCAAAAGAGCAATTAAGAACTTTCCCAAAGTTTCCTTTAAGGAAAATCCTTAAAAATTGATAGTAGTCTTATATACTATAAAATATATAATAATATTTCAAAAGAGCAATTAAGAACTTTCCCAAAGTTTTCTTTAAGGAAAATCCACTCTAAAAGAAATATATATAATATATAATACGTATGTTTAGCGGGAAGTATGCTTTCCCGGGTCGTTTCCCCAACAACTTGTGAAATTGAAACCACGCCTTAGTTTGGATTATGATTTGAATGAGAGAAAAGATTGATTTGATTATCTATAACTACTAATCGGAAGCAACAATTAAAATAAGCAAACAAAAGCAAATTAAGCACTTAAACTAAATAACGGGAGCAAATAAAACGCGACAAATAAGCAAATAAGACAAATTAACTCTTAAAAATACAAACTAAAATTTTAAACCTAGAATAGGACAAAAGAAAAATTTAGGAAAAAGAAAAATATTTTTTTGATTATTTTTAAATTTATTATGAATTAAAAACTAATTTAATCTAATTAAATCCTAAAAAATAGCAAATTAAGTCCTAAAAATTGAGAAAAATGATTTTTAAACTTAGAAAAGTATAAAATAACATAAAAACTCAGAAAACTATTTTTAACTAATTTTAAAATTAAAATCCTATTTTTTAAAATTAAATTTAAAGCTAAAAAAATGAAAATTAAAATTTAAAAGTGTTGAAAATGATTTTTCTGAATGTAAACCTAAAAGTATTTAATCTAATGCTAAAAACTAATTTTTTGTATTTTTAAAAGTTATTTTTGTATTTTTTTATTGATTTTCTAAATTTTGAATCTACGAAAAATCCTAGAAATTAACAAAATAAAGGGAAAAATATGAAAAATTCAGGAAAAGTCTACAATGCAACAAATAGTAAGAGAAAAATACTAAAAACTTAACAGCTTAACCAATAAGCCCTAAAATAAGCTGATTTAAGCTACGGCTTATAAAACAACTAAGAAATGAAAAAGTGTACTAGTATTAAACGGTGAAGGACATGAATGTATGAACTATTGAAGCACAATGGATAACACGTTGGGTATGTGAGTGAGAGGTCTGGAGTTCGAAACTGGCACCACCCTTTTTGCTATATATATATTTTTTATTTTTCAAAACCAAATGATAAAACTCAAAGTCAACACTTTTTTTAAGCACTTTTTATAAAAACAACTTAAGCTAAAAACCAAAATTAAACTCTCTAAGAGCTTTTGAAATTACTGTTTACAGAAAGTGAGCTTTTGAGCTCACTTTTGCTAATTTCCACTTAAACACTTACACAATCTTTAATATAAGCTCAAATTCAAATCCAAAAGATGTTCTAGGAAGCTTAAGATGTGCTTAATCTAGAAATGAAAAGCTATTTGAGCTAAAAACACATTAAGCTAACTTAAATAGGAGATTAAAAAGCTAAACTAAGAAGGTAACTCAAAAAGTTCAAAAATAAGACAAACTCTAATACTCAATAAGCCAAGACTAGAAGCTGAGCTTATGAGAACTAATTGACCTAACTATAAGCTATAAATTCAAAACAGAAAATCAGACACTACAACTTAAAATCCTAAATTTAAAAGACTAAATTCTATGACTACTATTTTTTTAGACTTTTTTGAAGAAATTTTTAAAACTTTTAGAGCAAATGTTACCTAAGAATTTAAACTAGAATATGAAAAACTAAACTCAATTTATACTAAGCTATGACTAATCTATAAGCTACATTTTAAAACCCTAGATCCTAAAATTACTAGCCTAAATGAAAGATTAAAAAAACAACAGTACTAACAGATGTTAGTACTACTGATACAATTTAACAAAAAGGCAAAACTAATATGCAGGTTACCTTAGTGGTTATACCTGCATAACACACTCAAAGTGAGTGTGTTTGAACACAATTCAAACACAAACAAAGCCTTTGATGGCTTGTTTCAAATTTTCACAAGCAAAAACAAGGGCAAAAATCCCCTGGTGCAAAAACAAGAAAAATAAGTCTAGAAATTATTATGAACTTAAACTAACAGTTCAAACCAACTCAAATCCTAATCAAATAAGCTAATCAAGCTAACCAAAGAAAAATCACCAAATTCCTTTGACTTTTGAAAGTCAATTAGCACTAATCCAAACACCCCTTAAAATCCTTGACAGATTCCATTTAGCTTAGTAATTGAAATCTACTTATCTAAACCTTTATATCAGATATTAATTAGTTTTTAACAAGCTTAATAAACATGAATTCATAACCTAATAAGCCAAATTCTAAGATCTACTCTTATGCTATCTATTTTTTTGTTTTTGAGATTTTTAAAGGCAAACAATGAAAAACTAAGCTCTAAACTAGACTAGCTAAAAACAGATAGTAAATCATGATTAATAAGCAACATGAATCACAAATAAGCCTAATTAAGCAACTAGATAAGCAGTTTAAACTATTAATAAGCAAATATGCAGTTTTAAGCTAAAAATTAAATGACAAAGGGAACTTAAAAGAAAACTTACAATTGGCTTCAGCTAAACGGAAGCATGGGCTCAAATGAGCTTATCAACAGCTCTGGCTTATCCTAAGATAAGCCAGTAAAGTCCTTGGGAGCTCTTCCATTATAAGCTCCCCTTCCAAAAGCTCAAAATATCCAATAAGTAAAGGTAGTTTGAACTGTTTTAATGAGTTAAGTATGATTAAGGCTAAATTAAACTCAAATCATAAGCTTATAGACTCATGAGAGCTGAAAATGAGCTTATGAGAGCTTATTAGTACAAGTGACTTATGAAATGAACATTTATAAATGCAAGTAGAGACTTATTAAATCAAAACTAAATTTCATTAATCTAAGAAGCTTTGTTACACAACTGAAATCAAAATTACAATGGAATTAAACTGAAATTTAACTAAAACTTTTAAGCTAAAAAAACTAGAAAATTAAGAGTAAAAACTAGATAGTTGTGTGTGTGAAATATGGGACTATTTATAGCCTCTTGGTGAACCTTCTAGGCCTTGCCTTGCTTCCCACGCTCCTTTTAATCATGGACGTACAATCTCACAATGATTGGAGAGTAATTGATGGCCGTTGGATCAAATGATAACTCACACGAATTGCCAGCGTGGCATCCATGTGGTTACTTGATTGTGCTTTTTTTGAGAGTATACTCAGTGTAAATTTCATCAATCCTTATGCTTCCCTCTCTTTCACGCGGCATTTCCTAGCTTGATTGACCAATAAAAGCCTTGAGATTACGATTTTATCCCTGCCATAGAGCCATTGAATTATCCTTTCCACCCTTTAGTTTGTATTTGCCCTTTGATTTTGACTGTGTGGTAAGTTGGGACGATGAATGAACAGTAAAACAGACTTTCACGCCTATTTTATAACTTGAGGGGTAAAACGGGTTTGAACTTTGGGGTGTTGGCAATTTGGGTCCTTGTCTTTGTTTAATAAAAGACCAAGTGTAAAATAACTTTTATCTTTGGCAGGAATGGTCCCTAGACTTAGTGTAAAGGGTTATGGGCTTTAGGGTTTTGGATCCGGGTAAGGGTAAAAAGGGTTTAAGGCCCATTTTATCATAGGGACCAATTGTGTAACTTTTGGAACTTGGGGGACTTAAATGGAAACATTAGGATTTTTATCTTCTAGTAGTTGACTTCTATTGACCAAGGTTTGACTTTCTTTGACTAAAGTTTGACCATATTTGACTTTTCTTGGCTTTGGCTTTGAATCCTTGGCTTCTTTTGTGCTCTTCTGATTCCCGTGTCCGTGTCTGCCCATTTTTGACGGTTTTCGTGTGATTTTTGTCTTATCCGTACCTGCACACACAAAACACAAAAACAAGTATATCTTTGCTATTTTAAGTGTGTTTTTAGTCATTTAGGGTCTTTTTTGGTGTTAACGGATATGTGTATTTTACACTTATCAGGCAACAAAGATAACAGAACAATATACTCTATTATTGGTTCCCACAGTCACTATTTCACAAAGCATAGACTGCTTTGCACTATGAACAATCCTCATATTCACATTATCACCATTCCAACCAAGCATAATTCCGCATCCCTTACGGATATGTGTATTTTACACTTATCAAATTCACAAACTAACCGATTTGCGTGAACTCAGACACTATTACATGACCGTATTAACCAAATACTAGAAACATTCCCAAACTAAAAACCTTTGAAAAGTAGCAAAGATTTTTGTTGAGAGAGCTAAGAGATCACAAGTTATAAAACACCCGATTTCTCATTTTCAAAGATTTTTTTATTTTTTTATGATTTTTCTTGATAGACTATCTAACTACAAGGATCATGGAACAAAAAAGCACAATTAAGTGTCTAAAAGATAACTTCATCATTCCTAATTTTTCACTTTTCCCATACTAAGCTTAAAAATAAGATCACCGTTAAGTACAAGTCAAGATGCTAAGACTACTTATAATTACAACTTGTGAATTTCTCTTCCCAACACATATCATATATTTAAGTGTGTGTGTTCAAATTAATTTAAACCATTAAATCCACATATTTAGATAGTTGAAATCCGACTAAGCTTTACACATGGTCCTTTTGGGCTAATATGTTAATCACTTAGTAAGATCACAACTCAAAGCAAACAAAAACCTCCTTAGTTAAGACATCGTTGGTTCACTTGCCCCATAAATGACTTTCTTCTCTAGCATCCCTCCGTCATCGGGTAAGTGCTAAAGCTTTTGACACCCCATCCGGAGAATAATAATCGAGACGCATGAACTTCCGATGAAAAAGCCTTGTAGACTTTTGCAAATTTTGGTTCAAAAGAATACTTTGGTTTTAGAAAAGGAAACTTTTACTATTTATTTTCTAACTTGCAACTTAACTATACATTATATTTACATATTAGGCTAGGAACCGGTATCACTTTTCTTTCGACGACACATCGGCCACGCCTCCGACAAGAGTCCGTGTACTTATTATGATACCGACCCTAAATATACATCCTCCATCCTTTCTTTCGATGTCACATCGGGAGCGAACCGACAAATGCCCATGTACTTTATTGCGATGGAGTTTGTATATTATTATTAACACTAAGGATTTATAACTTGCATCCTTTTTATTCACCAACTATATTTTTTCTTTTTCATCATTTTTTCATTTTTTTTACATTTTTACTAATAACACATTATTTTTGCAAATAGAAAAATTTCGTTTTAGAAAACCAAAGTATAAGCTTGAACCAAAATTCTTATTTATAAACGATGTTGACTTCATTCATAAAGCTTTTTCTCTAAATAAGTTGATTAGACTTTTAAGAGTAAAACTCTAATTTGTAAAAAATTAAAGAGAACACGTATAATTAATCATTTTAAGAACTTTTGGGAAGAAAAACCACAAGTTATTTTTATAAGCCTTTAAGTTTTCCAAATAAACCTTGTTTAGCATCCTAATCCGTAATTAACACTATCATCTCTTATTCTTTGCAATTTAAAACCTCTAATAAAGAAATTCGCATATATAAAATCCAACTTGGCATATTTAAAATCTACTTGAGATTAGCACAAGTCTTCATTTACTAATGATTTCAAGTCTAGCATGTTTAAAGTCTACATGAGACTAGCACAAACTATCATCATTAATTGTTAAGGGAGAAAAGCTAAAACTCAACACGTTCGATCGGGTCAAAAATTACTTCTTATTCTCACCAACGGAAAACCTACATTCGTGTCTTAACACTTATTATTATTATTATTATTATTATTTTATTTATTATTTTTCTTTTTACTACTAAAATATATATATTTTTTTCATTTTTTTCTACTAATAAAAACTTAAAAATTTAAAATTTTTGCTATTTTTGTGGGAAAACGGGTACGTGAAAACAAAACAATAAGCAGGTAACATCAAATCGATAGATTCCCTCCCCAAACTAAAACGAAACATTGTCCTCAATGTTTAAGTCGGGTCTCTACGAAAATCTAAGCCGTTTATTAATTATGCAAAGATAAACGTGAATCGATAAGATGAATTGATATCGGATTTCCCCAAATTAAATTCAAACAAAGGATAGGAAGCTCGAGTGAAACGGGACACAACACCGAACACGAGAGGCTTCAAAAATTGTTGGTTCAATCCTACAAAAATCACAACAAACAACAAACAACAAAAACCGGAAGAGTACAAGCCTCTTCACATCACAACACATTTGTTAGAAAATAGAAAGAAGAAAGCATGGGGTAAACTCCCACAAAGCGGCTTGTTTTTGTTCACCGAGTCGCAAGCTCGACTCGATCCCTGAATTTATTCGTCCTTAGGGAAAGTTTGGAGATCCGGGATAACCAACGGCGGCATATCCCCTCCATAGTAATGCTTAAGACGATCATAGTTGACTTTGAAATTTGAACCATCAGGGTGAGATAATTTGGCTATGCCATAAGGATAAACTTTGGTAATTGTGAAAGGGCCGGACCAACGGGACTTAAGCTTACCGAAGAAAATCTTCAATCGGGAGTTAAAGAGGAGGACTCGCTCACCAACGTTAAAAACGCGGTTTTTGATCTTAGCGTCATGAATTCTCTTAGTTTTCTCCTTGTAGATTAAAGAATTTTCGTAAGCTTGATCACGGACTAACTTGAAGTTTCATTAAGCTGGAGTCTCGGAATCACCCGCAATTTTGAGATCGAAATTGGCATGCTTAAGAGCCCAATATGCTTTATGTTCTAATTCAACCGGTAAGTGACATGATTTTCCTAAACTACTTTGTAGGCGTGATCCGTCGGAGTCTTAAAGCGGTTTCGAAATGCCCACAATAGCAACGACTAATTGTCGGACCCCCACGAGACACGGTTTTTTTCGCCAACCGTAACTTATCTAGGATTTATTTAAGTCCACGATTTTGTCACCTCGACTGACCACATATGTTTGAGGGTGGTAAGCGGTAGAAAGACGATGTGGACCCCATTATTTAGACATGACTTTAATCAAGATTTGTCGTTACAGAAATAGGGTCCCACATCGCATTATAATAGCTGCGTGCAAAGCCGAATCGAGAGAAAAGGATTATTAATAAAATTTTAACAACTACCCTAAGCATCGTTGGAGGAGAGCGCCTTGAGCTTCAACCCATTTTTGACAGATAATCCAATCCACAAGAATGATATATGGTTTCCCCGATGACGGAAAAGGTCCCATACAATCAAGCCCCATACATCGAAATTTCACAAACTTGGATAGCAATTTTTGAGGCATCTCATCTCTGATGTGAAATTTTGCCTTGTACATTGACATGCATCACACAAGATTGATCCAATTGAATGAGCATCTTGATATATGGTAGGCCAAAAAGAACCCGCATCAAACAAAAAAAATCTACTTTCCTAGCGGTGATGTTGCACTATAATGGCCCCCGGTGGGTCCTTTCATGACAAGCCTAGGAATTCAAGAGCTTCTTGTCCAAATCACATCTTTGGATTATTTTGATCCGCACATATACGAAAAAAGATAAGGGGATCAGCCCAAAACAGTAATGCTTTTTATACACTTTGAAAAACTTTTTCTTTGTTGAGTTGACATTCCCTTTGATGAAAAATTCCCCGCAGTGGTAATATTGCTAATATTTCGGCAAACCACGGATTACTTTGATTATCACGAAAAGTCACTGTATTTTCATGTCTTAAGATGAAAGGTTTCTTCGTTAATCTCCTTAGTATCAAAAACATCTCATACGCGTTTCTAGACGAGGTATCGACTGCATAGTTTCTCATCTCCTTCGTAACAATACTTTAAAAATCAATTCTGGGACAAGTAAACCCATCTAAGCAATCTTGCTTTAGGCAGTCTTACTTTCTTGTTTTGAAGAGGTATTTTAAAGCGGAATGGATCCGATGACAACAACACTTTAATTCATCTAAGATAATACGAAATTTTCTCAAAAGCGTACACCACGGCAAACATCTCTTTTTCCGTTGTTGTGTAGTTTGATTCCGCTTCGGTCATCGTTTTGCTCGCATAATGTATTGGCCTAAAATGCTTCTCGAATCCTTGCCCTAGAACCGTACCTATGCACAATCACTTGCAACCAAACATGATTCAAAAGGTGGTCCCATTGGGGCCATCAGAATTGGAGCTTCGGTAATTCTTTTTTAGAGTCTGAAAGGTTTAATGCAGTCTCTGAAAAGATAAACGGGTGATTATTCTCAAGAAAAGGTGGGTCATGGGTCGAGAAATCTTTGAAAAATCTTTGATGAATCTACGGTAAAAACCAGCATGCCCGAGAAAACTTCGAATACCCTTGACGGTGGTTGGGTGAGGTAGCTTAGAAATCACATCGATCTTGGCTTTGTCGACTTCAATTCCTTTCTTTTCAAAGATCGTATGCCTAATACGTATACCTTCTTTAACCATGAAAATGGCTTTTTTTTCCTAATTTAAGCTAAATTAGTGTCTTCACAACCAATCCGTTAAAAGCATTTTATCTCGACCTGGTGAATGCACGTAGAAAACAGAATTTCGCCCAAAAACCAAGAAATCATCCAGAAGACTTCCATTTTTCCTTTTTCATCATATCATGGAAAATTGCCATCATACACCTCTGAAACGTGCCTGGTGCATTGCATAAGCCAAAAGGCATGCGGCGGTAAGCAAACGTTCCATATGGGCAGGTGAATGTAGTCTTTTCTTGGTCTTTTGGATCAATTAGAATTTGGAAATAACCCATAAATCTCAGGAACAATAGAATTCATTTCCTTCCCGCAAGTCTCTCAAGAATATGATCCATGAACCTACAAAGTAAATGGTCTTTTACTTGTACTTCGAACAATTTGCGATAATCTATCATACACTCCATACCCGTTATAAGTCTTGTCAGCACTAAATCGTTTTCATCATTGGTAACTACGGTCCATTCCTCTTTCTAGAGAGTAGGTACACAGTGTACTGGCTCACACCAAGGCTATCCGAGAGTGATTAGATCAATCCAATCCATCGTCAAGAAATTTTTTCATACCTCATTTTTAATGACAGCATGGATCTTTGAATTAACCCTTCTCTGTTTTAGAAACCGTTTGTATGTAACCTCCTCCATTATAAATCTTGAGAGAACATAATTCCCGGGTTTATACCCTATTTTTTTTTTTTTTTTTATTTTTTTTTTTTATTTTTTTTTTATTTTTTTTTTTTTTTTTTTTTTTTTTTTTTTTTTTTTTTTTTTTTTTTTTTTTTTTTTTTTTTTTTTTTTTTTTTTTTTTTTTTTTTTTTTTTTTTTTTGTTTTTTTTTTTATTTTTTTTTTTTTTGTTTTTTTTTTTTTTTTTTTTTTTTTTTTATGTCGGAGCTTCCAAGCAATGGCTGCTTTCGGATTTAAACCCTTATGAGTAAGCGTTTCTTCTCATCATTACTCCAAATCTTTGGCAATTATGACAGCACCTTGTTTATCTGCTAAAAATGCGTAATCGAGATTATGTGGTAAGTCCTAAAGTTCAACCGTCGGGAGGTTCATTGATTGAAGATTCGCGGATTTACAAACTTTTTTAAGCTCTTTTCTGATTTCTTTCTGTGTAATAATTTCCTTGATTTAGTAACGGTGAAGGATCACTATTGAGAAGAGATTCGAGAATGAGAATGTCCCCCTTTGGGTCATAATAAGTTTCATCAACTTTCGGTGAAGTTGGATCATCGGTTATAGCAAGAAAAGTATCAGCTTCTTCTAAAAGTAGAAAATCACTATCCCCGAAAGAGTAGAGTCGGATGAAGAATTTGAATACAATCAGATCCGTATCTGGGAGAAGGATTACCATAATGCAATTTCGTCAGAAAATCCTGCACACTTCTTATGATATTCTTCAACGTGACATCAATAAGATCAACTTTCTTTAACGATCGAGTTGTGGTAGGGCTACGAAATAGAAGGGGTTATCACCATACTTAAGGGTTAAAGATTGATCATCGTTTCTAAGAATTATCTCTCCTTCATACACATCAATTAAAGCATGAGCCGTCCTAAGAAAAGGTCTCCCGAGTATCAATGGTACTCGAGGATCGGCTATGAAATCAAGAACAACAAAATCGGCTGGAAAATAGAACTTTCCTACCTTGACAAAAACATTCTCGGCTACACCGGTTGGTTTGGAAATTGTTCGGTCGGCTAATTCTAACACCATTTTTGTTTCGTTTAAGCCCGGGAGTCCAAGCTTTTTCCAAATGGAAAGAGGCATGAGATTAATGCTAGCACCTAAATCGGCTAAGGCTAAGCAATTATCAAACTCCGAAAAACTCACATGGATACAAATCGACCGGATCACCTAGCTTCTTCTCCGGAAGCTTTTGAGACAACCGCACTATAATTTTTCATTCAAAGGTGTTACTTGGTTAACTCGATTAACTTACTTTGATATAAGCATCTTTTTGAACATCGGAGCAAACTTAGGCATATGAATAAGAGCGTCCGCGAAACTTAGCTCAAAGTGAAGATTACGGAAAATTTCCATAAACTTGGAAGCTAGGATATCATCCTTTTCACGGAGTTTCTCTTTTGCAAGTCTTGAAGGGTAAGGCAAACTAGTCTTGGTCTTTTGAGTAACGAGAGGCTCATTGATTGGTTCTGTTAGGATCACATAAATGGACCCGAACAAAGAAGCTTCGGTCACTCGAAGATACAAGACAAAAGTCTAGCTCGTTTAAGCGTGTAATTTTATGTAAACGGGCCATTAATGAAAAAGCCCATCAAAGCCCAAAGGCCAAGGCCCTAGGCCGGTCTATACTAGGTCTAGAGAGGCTATATAAAGCCATCTTTCTTCATTTTTAGGTTAGCAACTAGATAGTCAGGGTTTCATTTTGTGTGTTTTGTTGCCACAACACATGCACATTGTTCTTTGTTTTTTTCTTTAAATACAAGTCAATTTAAAGTTTAATCTTGTTTGTTCTTGTGTTAATCGAATGATCTAAAGACCTACAATTGGTATCAGAGCCAAAAGTGATTGTTTGTTTTATTTTATTTTTTGTTTGATCGAATTCATAAAAAAAAGGGGGTGTACGTGATTGTTTTTTTTTGTGCTTATTGGTTCGCAAATCATAACAAAAAAAGGGAGACAAGAAAAATTCGTTTCGTGATTGTTTTTTTTGTTTTTTGTTCATCCTTTTGTTTTTTGTTTATATTTTTGAATGCTAAGCATTGTATCCTTTGTATACTTGTGTCTTTTAAAAAAAAAAAATTAGATAAATGGCTTGCAGTTATTTCCGACTGTAACCCGGTCTTAACCCAGAGATTTAGTGTACGTTTCAGTGCATTATTTCTTTACAGACAAGAAGTTGTCTAAGCCCCGAACCATTTTTCTCATAAACAACTTGTTTTATCAAACATGTTCAGGTTAACCAAATCAAACATTGACAAACGTCATTGTTTGATGGGGAGAATCGGGTAATTCTCCCAGTTGTTCAGATCAAAAGGACGACTGTTGCTGATTCTATTGCTAGAAAGATTGACACGAACCAACCGCTTACAAGTTCAAACATATTGCAGTATCATTCCTTCTGGTATTCTAAAGGTCTTGTTTCCAATTGCTCACTTGATATTTGGTGCTATTTCACTTCACCTCAAATTACTTGAGGGGAGATTGATACATTTAAGGTCCATTCTTAGATCAAAAACCATTCACAAGTTTCATACTTTCTGATCGGAGTTGTGTGGGTGGGGTAGGGTGTGTAGGTGAAAAACATCAAATTGGGGGGGGGGGGGGTTAAAAACTGATAACTAATGATGGTCGATTGATACTAAAATGCTAAGTTGAGGATCCTAATCCTTCGCATGTGCTAAACATTCGTTGTTCAGATTTATCGAAAGCACATGCAGTAGGGGGGAGAGTCATAAAGAGATTGCAAACATCACACCCACAGACCCTCACGCCCCCCCCTTGAAAGAAAATACCCACACGATCCCACAAGTAACCCAGCTCCCCGCCAACACTAGATTACCACCATAACGATGCCCGTGTCTCTTCACAGGCCTTCTGAAGCCTTCTGCTGAACAGCCCCCCCCCCCTGTAAACCATAGCCTCCACCTTCCCACGTCAACCTGTCCATGAAGTGCACGAACATCCAATGTTACTTTGCCATGCAAAACCCACCCCTACCAAAGAACTCCCCGTAATAGGCAAACACCCACTGCCCAGCTACAACCAGCTCGTCCTATACTAATAGCTACTTATCAAACCAACATCATGAGCATTTCCTGATACAAACCATCGTGTATTGCCCCCAAATACATTTCATAAGCACATCGACATGGTTTTTCAAAACATTTTTGCCACAGGCCCTACTACGGAACTATAAATTGTATTAAGAATAAAACGCTGAAAAAAAGGAATTAAACAGGTAATAGTCATCAGAAGTCACTGTATGACCTACTTTTACCATTCTATTAGTAGAACATACTTATAGTGTGTTAGTCTTCTTCGACAAATCTGGTCTAGAGAACGGCGGACATTAGGGAATCTGATACTTAGTAATTAGAGGAACAAGTTTTCACGTGAGTGCCCGAAAACCTGTCAAGAAGGTTCTTAGAATGAAAACTATCTGATTACGAGTTAGCACTATTCGTTCTGTAATCATTGATCATCACAGAATCAGAGGTTAACGTAACCCGACCAGATTGAGTATCGACCTATACTCGTCTCCCTCAAAATCTAAAACCCTTTGTGTGCTTCACCAAATGTTATTCTCGAACACATTAAGTGGATCTTACATAACAAAATGTTTGTTGGTGACTAAATAGTTCAATCATAGCGAATGACTACTCAAAATATCCGATCAAGACATGCACATATCCTTACTCACATTCTGAAGAAATCAAGAAATTTAACCATACAAGCTTCCGCACATCTCTGAAAAATCAATGTCTTCTCCAATGCATAAACGTTATGGAGATTAGAAGAGATACATCATCAAAGCTTTCAGATTCCCAACAGATATGAGCATGTAAGACTAAAGATCACGTATGGCAAAGTCCAAGTGAAAGAAGATTACAAAGTAATTCCAAGAAGTACATCTTAAACAAGTCAAAGATCAAGATCATAGTCCATCACATCAATTCTGAAGAATCTGAACAAGGTGTTAAAGATTTGAATTATCAAAGCACAACAAGTGAAGTACCTCGTATCAACAACGAGCAAATAGAACAAGCACAGTGTAGCTTAAACAACTTTGATGACCCATCTAGGGGAGATTGTTAGGATCACATAAATGACCCTAACAAAGAAGCATCGGTCACAGTCGGAAATACAAAGACAAGCAGTCAGCTCTTTTAAGCGAGTAATTTTAGTAACGGCCAATTAAGGAAAAAAGCCATCAAAGCCCAAAGCCAAGCC
Organism: Tanacetum coccineum; assembly: GCA_026074375.1. Taxonomy (NCBI): domain Eukaryota; kingdom Viridiplantae; phylum Streptophyta; class Magnoliopsida; order Asterales; family Asteraceae; genus Tanacetum; species Tanacetum coccineum. The sequence continues at coordinate 9,681 of BQNB010056184.1, read as the reverse complement.
CTAGGCCGGTCTATACTAGGTCTAGAGAGGCTAATAAAGCATCATTTCTTCAATTTTAGGTTAGCAACTTGATATTCAAGGTTTCATTTTTCTGTGTTTTAGTTGCCACAAAGAACAAGACCCATTGTTCATTGTTTTTCTTTAATCCACAGTCCATTTAAGTTAATCTTGTGTGTTCGTGTGTTAATCGAAATGATGCTAAAGACCTACAATTGGTATCCAAGAGGCCAAAATTTGATTGATTGTTTTATTTATATTTTTGTTTGATCGAAATCAAGAAAAAAAGGGGTGTAACGAGATTGTTTTATTTTTTGTGCTTATTGGTTCGCAACTCATAACAAAAAAAAAAGGGGAGACAAGAAAAAAGCGTTTTCGAGATTGTTTTTTTTGTTTTTTGTACATAACCTTTCGTTCTGAAAATAATCAAAAAAAGGGACGGGTTTGTTTGTGTTTTGGTTCGAAGTGATTTAAAAAAAAAAAGCTAGAAGTGTTGCGTTTTTGTTATCTTCAATTGCGTTTTGAACAATTCAATAGTGCGTTTTTAAGCATATTCTCATAGATCGTTTTTGAGCAAACAGATTGCGTTTTTGAGCATAACAGTTGCGTATTTGAAGATTTCTATTGCGTTTTGACTAAAACGCTACGCTGCCAAAAAATTTCAAGCATTGCGTTTTGAATATAGTTTCATTGCGTTTTGCTCACAACAAGCTGCGTTTGAGATCACAGTTGCTTTTTAATGAATATCATTGCGTTTTTGAAATAAACATTTATTAAATGTTACGCTGGCAAAATTTTCTACACATTGTGTTACCCCAAGTTTCGTTTGCGTTTGACAAGAAAAGTCCAGTGCTTTTGACTTCATGTCATATGCGTTTTGAGAAAACTTTCATTGCGTTATAGAGAAAAATTTCATTGCGTTTTGCGGAAGATATCATTGCGTTTGTGAAACACAAGTACATTGCATTTAAACCACAAAGTTCGTGCGTTTTTGAGCCTCGTAAATCGGCCCCAACGTCAAGACGCTTACTCTTTGACGAGAGCCCTGTCATTTTTGGCCAATTCGGAGTCATTTAGTTTATCCCTCAAAAATAGCATTTTACTGTTTCAAAATTTACCCAAAATTATACAACCTCACACCAATCATCAATCAACATCACTTAAAGATCAAATCATTCATAAACAAAGTTAATCAATGCAACCAATGCAAAAACAAATGCAGCAGGTACCAGATAACCCGTCCCAACCAAAGTTAGTTGAATAGATGAATTACGCTTCAAGGGAAATCGCAGACAAAGGTACAGTTCGCGGGAAACCACATGGAAGCTTATATGGAAATACCATTCAGAATGGACCTAACACTCAACCGATAGGTATGGTCACAGATCCACCACCTACGGTACACTATTGTGCCTGCACGAGGAAAAAGCATGATATTGGAGTTCATGCGAAGAAAACAAGCTCGAAATGGCTGATACTCCAAGCTGAAATCATCCTCATCCAGGTCTATCCCCGACACATCTTCAACATACTCAATCAGAACAAGTACTTGCTCAGAGATTTAGAACAATGTAGAAACACTTATGCAAGGACGTGAAGAACTCTACAACAACAAGGAAGATCGGTTGTATGGAGTACGAACGCTTTCATGCCATTGGAAACGAGATCATTCATGCTACTTTGTGCGTTTCCCACAAGCTTGTGAATGACATGAAGCTTAACTCAACTCGAATCCCAACACATACGAGATGAACACTAAATTGTCAACAATCTTCCACCTATTGGTAAGTATGTGACTAATAGTCAAACAGAAACATGGATAATCTCAACCACACCTTATGTCAGACTCTATACTCATCACAAAGCCTAACAGCCTCATGCCAAAAAGACTCTCAGAATCTAGAGCAAGTCTACAAGATTGTTGATACCACTGGCCTAATGTGCTCACACCAATCTGCAACCTGCTCTTTCATCACCCTCCACTCCTATCCTCAACCTACCTGTGCAGATCCTCCCGAATGACGCATTGATGGCCACTATACCAGATTGCCTAATCTACATTAAGTGGTTCCAAAAATAGTTTTCCACCCACCAACAACAGGCTCCGGAACATCCTCCAACTCAAGGACTCATGCTACGGTCATATGTCACATTGTTACTGGAACCAGTTCAGAGGAAGGCTCCAGGTAATGTTGGTAATACAGGTGCTCGAGGCAAGAAGGTGATATGTTACAACTGCAGAGGAGAAGGACATGTTGCTAGGCAGTGTAAAGAACCCAAGAGAAAGATGGACTCTCAGTACTTCAAAGATAAAGCTTTACTGATGGAAGCTAAAGAGAAAGGAGATGTGTTAGATGCTGAAGCTGAAGCATTCCTCGCTGATTGGAAATGCACCGCACCTTAAGATCAACCCTCAGGCACTTGACTACAACAAACATTTTCAAGCCAATCATGAGAATCAAATGACTCAGACGTGGATGAAGGCCCCAAATCAGCATATCGCTTTCATGGCCAAACTTGACATCCAACTAGTGCAACCAACAAGCCAGTCCAGTGAGTACACTCAATGACAACAAATATTTGATAAATGTGGATTATCAGTTGAGTTCAGGAGATGCACCAGGAAAGAACATTTAGACTCCGATGCGAGACTGAAATGAGATTTGAAGAACAATACGATCCCGTAAATCAGTACTTCTTGACACCGAAGCCCAAATGTCAACTGAGATCAGCGACACAACAGATAAAGTTTCTATGATTTGCCATCCTTTACACTGACTTGCAAACCCAACTAGAGCGGACATGCTAAGGTTAACCGGAATAAAAGTTTGGAAATCGAGACCTTAAAAAATGAGCTTCATCAATGCAAGCAAGAAATATTCGTCTTAGATACCCACAAGGCAAACTTGATCGTTGAAAACAAAGTTAGACAGGAACAAGCCTAGTGATTCAGCATAATAATAGCTAAACGCTGAACTTGTGCAAGAAAACGATTATGCTTAAAATACCACTCATTCAGGAAAAGACAAATCAATTGCATTTCTAACAATCTGAAAAGTGGAAAAAATTTTATCTGAGAAAAAAGGATCTAGCAGATAGATTATCTAGATGAAATAGTTTGTTTAAAGAATGCTAACAAAAGTTGTCAAGAGATATTGTTGCAAAGATTTAACATGCCACACAAACCTATTCCTATGCTTTCTAAGAAACCTAAAGCCGCAAACCGCTGACTTGCACAAGGACCTCCTAGGTACCCGTAACCCAGGTCTTGGTTATATAGCCAAGCGAGCTCAAACCTGTCTTGTACGATGCTGATACCCATTTGCATCCCGCCCACCATCCTGTTGAGAGCAATATGGGTAGTAAAGATGTCCTGGTACACCAGTGGGTTACATGATAAAGTATGAATGAAAAAACCAGACCAATGTTAGACCCAGCAAACGGTTTCTATGACAAGCTTAATGCCGTTAAGTTCGTTCCTCAGACGGAACTGTCCCACGAACAGGTGTATGGGCTTTCCCTAGTAATGCTAGTAACCCTGCCACACCTGTTACTCCTTTTGTTCATAAAATGCCACCTCCCAAGTCAAGTACTGTTTCAATCTTCAAAAGTTTAAAGCTGTTTTTTCATCATTTGAAGTATCATAAATGACACGAACAAACACAAAAACCACTCTATGTTTCCGCGATGGTGGTTTGATTATGCCAACAGTTTGTTGAACAACAACTGGTACCCTTTTACGACCATTTCAAAAAACATATCCAAGCTGCTAATGAAACATTTTTCAAAGAGATAAGAGAATTTGAACAGATTTTTGATGAATTGGAGGCGGAGTATGAACAATGTGTTCTTGATAACAAGAACCTGACCATAGAGAAGAAAAATCTTTTAATCAAAAATGACTGCTTAATTGCTGAGTGTTTAGAAAAAGATATCTGCTCTATTGTGCTTACTTCCGATATTGTTGTGCCCCCTAGTTCGAATTGCCTTTGCGAAGATCTTAGATCTGCATGCGATAGGGAACACACTAAAGTTCTTGAACTTGAAGCTGAAGTTTTCAAACAACAAAAAATGGTCATTGAATCTGAGAAACGTAACTCTCATTTACAAAAGAACCATATTGATTTACAACTTAAATTTCAAAACTATAAACAGTGCATAGACACTTCCAGTGCCTCCAATGCAATTTTTGAAATTAACAAGTTAAGAAAGCAGCTTCAAGGGAAAGATGACACTATCAGGAATTTAGAAACTCAGATCAACATCACGAGAATGTTGAATGTAGGTTCCACTAAAGGTAGTTGTGACCAACAGGCTTTCGAAACTGACAGAATTCAGTTGAAAGATACGATTACCTCCCTCAGGATTCAGCTAGATGGCCTTAAGGTAGAACACGTGAGTTTGCAAAGACGGTATGATGAACTGTCAAAGGCGAATACTCACTCACGTACTGCGAACACTGAAAAGCTTAGTGCCTTAACTGCAGAAAATACCAAGCTGAAAGCCCAAGTGACTGGTAAAACAAGTAGTGGACCTTCAACCTCTGAGACACCGAAAGTGCTTGCTCCTGGAATGTACAACTTAGGTTCTAAGTATATTCCACTAACCTAAACGTTGCTACGTGACAAACCAACCCCGTTACCTAAGAAGAAGCAAGTAACTTTTAGTGAACCCCCCAGACCTTCACTCAAACCAACTCAAAAACCAGTAGTGCATCCTAATAAGCAAACTAACGTGTGTGTGCCTATGTCTACAGGAGTAAAACCCACTTCTGGAGCTAGCAAAACTGTGCCTAAGAGAGCCCCTCGGAATCATAGTTCTTTGCCGGCTAAGAGTGCGAATGCGAGGAGAGTAGAAGCACACCATAGGACTTTGAATAAAAAGAAATAGTTTAGATATCTAATTAGCTTGTTAAACATTCTTGTTTCTGTTTCAAATTTGAAACAATGCTTTGAGGTGGCATGTAACAAATCTTTTTGTTTTTTGCTAATCATAATGATTGTTTGGTTAGTGTGATGATTATGGCAGATAAAGACCCACCAGACTAAGCGTCTTAAACGTCAACCCAAGAAAGAATGGAAACCCATTAAGAATGTTGGGAAACCCATTAAGAGATACTGAAACCAATTAGCAAACTTGATTGCTATAGCAACTTCAGTGGAAGCCACTGGAAGCAATTCCTCATTATATGAAGAAGTATCCTTTAACTATGATCACTGAACCTACGATAAGCCAATAGAACCACCCTCGAGTGCTAGTCCGAGCCCAAAATAAACTAGGGTCTCTAGGTTACCTGATCATAAACTTAGTGATCGACAGGCAGGTCCAAAGGGCTCTCTGGTATTTTTGATTGTTAACTACCGGAACCCTTCAGGGCATCCTTATCACCGTAAATGTTTTGTGTTACGCAGTTGTACTAATTGTTTCTATTGGTATCGGATTCTGATGTCTCAAACATATGAAACGTGATCGTGCGCGACTTATCCACTAGTAGAAAAGGTTCATTGTGTACTGTGTGATATGGCAACGTGAATAATGCAGCAATCTGGCGTTATGGTTATTATAAACCTAGGTGACACTATCATCTCACGAGTCTATTATGTTTAAGGAATCACACAACTATCCTCAGTAAGGACATTTTGTGATGAGGTTTAGAGGTTTGCATTCGACACCATTCATGTCACATCCGCAACTACAATATGGTGGATCTACCAATGGTTTCACGACTACCAACCTGTACTCCATCTCACTGAAATGATTATGATGTTAGCTTCACCAGTTTGATTGCTTACAAAATCCTCCTTTAAACGACGTTGCCATGGTTATGGCATCGTCGTTAAAATCATCGAATTTCGAGACCTTGAACCGAATTGCGGCTCGAAATAATCTTATCAGAGGTTTTCCATGCTGAAATAAGACAAAGACCATTTTGTGTCCGTCTTGTCAATAGTAAAAGTAAGAAAGCATCACATCCACTAAGGCGAAAACACCAATAATGATGTTCTCCCATACACTACGATATGACCTCAGCGGACCAATGATAACGGAAAGTATCAACGGAAAGAAGTATGTTTTGGTGATAGTGGAAGATTTTCACAGATTGGATGGTAAGAATTTCTTTGAACAAAGGATGAATATTCCTCAATGATTGAGAGTTTACGAGCCCTTCATGCTACTGTACGATTCGTCAGAACAGATAATGAACGGAGTTTGTGAATAAGATCACTCGACGGATGGTTTGAGAGTTTTGGTAGTTCTTATGAAACAGCGTACCATCAGTCTTCCACAATAGAACGGCGTTGTCGGAAAGACGAAACCAGAACTCTTATGGAACTGCTCGGTAACTATGCTCATCTTTGCGAAAGCTCCACGGTTCTATGGGATGAAGCTGTAGCCACTGCGGTTTATACACCTCAACGATCTCTTGTACACACGCTTTCACGGGAAGACCTATTATGACTGCTGAACGGGAAAGAAACCTAATCTACAAATACTTTTTCGAGTGTTTGGATCCTGTGCTATCCTACTATGACTACGATACGTTTGGTAAACTCAAGGCGAAAGCGGATATTGGTATATTTGTTGGCTATGCACCTACCAAGAAGGCGTACCGAATCTAAAATAAACCTACGTGCAAGATTCAGGAAACCGTACATGTTTCCTTCGATGAACTTACCAAAGGATTGATGTCTGTTCAAACCATTTACAGGCTCGCAACCTCAACAAATGACTTATGTGCCAAACAGACAGAACTCGAACTTATTGCTTTACGTCAGGACGCAGCCGTTCTACACTAGTAAAAGACCCAGAACCACCTAGTGTCCCTCCTACAAAGAAACAGGTAGACGATTTGTTTCAATGGTTTGATGATGATGAGGTTGTTCCGATACCTCCGGTTGTTCCGATAACTCCGGTTAATGTTCCTGCTGCCCCGGCACCCGAGAATGCCAATGGTTCACCTTCCACAACAGTTATCTCAGAAGGCGCTCCTGCAGTTACTGAAAGCCTCTTACCTCATCAAGTACCTCTACCTGACACGAGTGATTCTGATATTGAAACACTGTTCGATCATGTTGACAGTAATGTGTTTGACACCTATAATGCTCCTGAAACCGATTCAGAAGCATCTTCTTCCAACTCTGTCATACAATTTAACTCCAACAGACCAATTACCTCATGTGCAGAAATGGACTCAAGCACATCCGCTTGAAAACATTATTGGGGATAAAGACCGACCCGTCTCTACCAGGAAACAGCTAGAAACCGACGCAATGTGGTGTTTCTTCAATGAATTCTTAACTCATGTTGAACCAAAGACTTACAAGCAAGCCTTAGAGCACTCGTGCTGGATTGAGGCTATGCAGGAAGAAATTCATGAGTTTGAACGTCTAGATGTATGGATACTTGTACCCTGTCCAGATAATATTCTTATCATCCCGCTCAAATGGATTTTCAAAATTAAGTTGGATGAATATGGAGACGTCTTGAAGAACAAAGCTCGGTTAGTGGCGAAAGGATATCGTCAGGAAGCTGGTATTGATTTTGAGGAATCATTTGCTCCGGTTGCTAGATTAGAAGCGATCAGACTCTTCATTGCTCACGCAGCAAGTCAGAACATGGTCATCTTCCAGATGGACGTGAAAACCGCCTTCCTCAACGGCGAACTGAATGAAGTTGTCTATGTTAGTCAACCAGAAGGATTTGTAGATCCAGAGCATCCATCGCATGTGTACCGACTCAAGAAAGCTCTCTATGGGCTTAAACAAGCTCCACGTGCGTGGTATGACAAGCTATCAGCGTTTCTTATCAAGTCAGGATTTACAAAGGGCGTGGTCGATCCAACTCTGTTCACCAGGAAAGCAGGCAAACATATTCTACTGGTACAAATATATGTAGATGATATCATCTTTGCCTCTACCAATCCCAAAGCATGCAAATTATTTGCATTTGAGATGAACTCAACTTTCAAGATGTCGATGATGGGACAAATGTCATTCTTTTTAGGATTACAAGTTTCTCAAAATCCCAGAGGCATCTTTATCAACCAATCCAAATATGCTCAGGAAATCTTGAAAAAGTTTGGTTTTGACACATGCACACCCATTGACACTCCAATGGCGGAGCGTCCCAACCTTGATGAAGACAAGGGAGGAAAGCTAATTGATCCTACACGATTTCGTGGTATGGTTGGCTCCCTTATGTATCTTAGTGCATCTAGACCTGACATAGTATTTGCTGTTTGTATGTGTGCACGGTACCAGGCTAAGCCTACTGAAATGCACCTTACTGCTATAAAGCGGATCTTTCGATACCTTAAAGGAACCATTCACATGGGTCTGTGGTATCCGAAGGACTCCGGCTTTGAACTAAAAGCTTTTGCAGATGCTGATTATGCATAAAATAAGCATTGTGTAAGAGTTTAAGTCCAAGTAAGCCATTTTGAGCTCAAAGGCTCACTTTCTGAAGACAGCTTATTCATAAGCTGTTTCAGAGCTTATTTGTCATTTTCAGACAAAAAGTGTAGTTTTAAAGTTGTTTAAAAATAGTTTTTTAATAAGTTTGGATATGTAGTTTTTGTTAAAAGTAAAATAAAAAGTGCAAAAACCAAGCCTGGGAATCGAACCCACGACCTTGGCCTCACAAGCCCATTGCCTTAACCATTGTGCTTCAATAGCTCATCCGTGAGCTATTCTTCCCATTTAATTGTTATACACATTTTGGGCCTTAAGCCCAAATAATAAGCCGTAGCTAGTTTTAGCTTATTCAGAGCTTATTTGTTGAGCTTTTCTCCTTGCCTTTTTTTCCTTTGTTCTTTGCTTAGTTTAGCACTTTTTGTGATTTTTCCACATTTTTTCTTTTATTAGATTAATTTTTATAATTTTTCTTAGGTTAAAAATTTCAAAAATCAATAAAAAAATAGAAAAATAAATTTTAAAAATACAAAAAAATAGTTTTTAGTTTTAGAATAAATACTTTTAGGTTTACATGCATTAAAATCATTTTTATCATTTTTAGATTTTAAATTTTATTTTTATGCTTTTAAATTTAATTTTAAAAATAGGAATTTAATATAAAAAATAGTTAAAAAATGTTTTCTGAGTTTTTATCATTTCTTAGATTTTTCTAAAGTTAAAAATCATTTTTTTAGAATATTTAGGAATTAATTTGCTATTTTCTAGGATTTTAATTGATTAAATTAGTTTTTAATTCATAAAAAAAACTCAAAAATAATCAAAAAAAAAGATTAATTTTCTTTTGGGTAAAATCCATAAATGTTTAACGTACTTATCAAAATAACTCATTCTACATACTATACTTTTTGTTGCTTATTTGTCGCGTTTTCTTCGTGCCCGTTATTTGTTTTTTTACTTAATTGTTATTATTTGCTTATTTTAATTGTTGATTTAAATTCTTAGAAATAGATAATCAAATCAATCTTCGATTCCATTCTAATCATTATCCGAACAACAAACGTGGTCTCAATTTCATAAATCGTTGGGGAATAACGACTCGGGAATCTTACTTCCCGGTTAATATACGTATTACATTATATATATTTGTGAAGATTCTCCTTACTACCTTTGTCCTCAAGGGTAGTTTGGGAATTTTCTTTCTATATTATATTTTATAATTACGTGTATAAGATTGCTACAATCAACGAGGTCTAGCCAGGACTACCAGATT
>BQNB010056183.1:24295-38772 GCA_026074375.1 Tanacetum coccineum | reverse complement strand
TTCATTAAACTCTTATACTCGTTTTGGCTATTAAAGCCAAATAAGCCCATAAGCTGTCTAGCTTATTTCGGGGCTTATTTGATAAGCTACCACTTCAGGCTTATTTTTCCTAGGATTCTTATAGTTTAAGCTATTTTCTGTCTTTATCCTAGAATTTATACTATAAGTTTAGTATTTTTAATCTTTTATTTTCTTTAAAAACTTTAAAAAATCATAAAAAATAGAAAATTAATCAGAAAAATAAAAATCTTTTTTTTTTTATAAAATTTCTTTTATTATAAAGTTTATAGGAAACTTAGTTTCACTTTCGTATGGTCAATTTGCAAGAATCACCTTTTTAAAGAACGGTTTTGATCCCGTTCCCGTTTTCCAATTTTTAACTCTCGTTTTAACTCCTTTTCGTTCTAGTTTTTTAAACTTTGTTTTTAGGTCAATTAAATACATTTTAAAAAAGAAAAATAAAAATTAGGTTTATATTTTTTAGAATTTAGGTTTTTTTTTTGCCGTTAGTTTTTAGTGTCCCGTTTTCGCGTTTTTAGTTAAATTTTGATATCATTAATTAGTCTTTATGCTTAATTGTTAGTGACCTTTGTTATTTTAATCTTTTTAGTAGTTAAAAAACTCGAAACTTTGTTCACTTTTTGCAAATCACAATCAACTAAAGCAAGGTTTCAATATCACAAAGTCGTTGGGAAAATGACCCGGAGTGATCATACTTCCCGGTTAAGATACTTATCATATATTATATATATATATGTATTATATAATTTTTTTGAGCAGTGAATTTATCAAGTAGACTTGGTAATTTCTTACTTGCTCTAAGGTTATATTAGTATATTATATATTTGTACAAACGTGTGTTGAAATCTACGTATCAAGTTTTTGGCGTCCCGGTTGCCGGACGTTGAGTTAAAGATTCTCGTTTTCGTTTGTTGAATTGGTTTTTGAAAGATCATTTCGTCCTCGAAAGTTTCATTTTTGTTAAATATTTCAAAAATCAAAAAAATATAAAATATAAAAAGTAAAAAAATATTTTCTTTTTATTTTTAGTATAGTTATCATAAAAACATAAAAAAATCAAAAATATAAAAAAATTGTCCTTTAAAAAAGAAAGATATATAGATATATATATATATATATATATATAATATATATATATAAATATTATATAAATATATATTACATATATACACAGACACATATACAAAGTTGGTAAATGAACACACAACATATAAAACGCCTAAATTGAGTATTATCATAAAATAAGTTCCGGTGAACTTGAAAAGTTCCCAAATCGAAACAAAGATCAAAAACTTGCCATTTGTGTCACTAATACAAGTAACGACCACATTGAAAAGAAATTTTTAAAGAGTTACGTGAATTAAGTTGATTATTTTTATTTAAGTGTCTCCGTATATCCTTTAAAATACTTTTGTGTAAATATATATATATATACATGATATATATATATATATATATATAATATATATAAATTATATAATATAATATATATATATATGATTATAATTTCAAAAATCAAAGAAAAAAAATTAGTGTAATTTTTGTTGCTTTTTAATTTCTTTATTTTTAGTGCATGCGCACTCGATCTCAAGCTCGTCATCGAAATCGTCGACAACAACAATTAACAACGGGTTTAATTGTTGAGGAACCTGAGTTTTAGGCCCAATGGGCCACAATCGTAACCATGGCTCAAATGCTACAAGCGTCCCATCGTAGGGATAACGAAGATGCAATTGTTGTTCCAAACCGATAAAATGGCGAAACAATTTGAGCTTAAACAACCTTTGATCCAACCTTGTACAAAGTATAAGTTCACAATAACAAGACCCTCATAATCATCCCTCGATTTTTTAACAGGTTACTTCTTTCTATTCTAGCCGTTAACATCGCAAGTTCCAATACAACGATTAAGCTTTTACTTGTTCCATTCACTCTCGAAGGAGAAGCCGCGGATTTGGCTAGAATAAGAACCACCTCGATCGATTCAACGTGATGTGATTCTTGTCTCGAAATTTTTAAACCAATTCTTTCACCATCGAAAACAACTTACCTTCGAAATGAACCACTTTTCTACCCAAAACCGAAATGAAACCTTCAACGAAGCATGGGAACGTTTCAAAGTACTTCTGTCAATGTCCTCATCATGGTTTCTCGGAATTACATCGAACTTGATACGTTTCTACAATTCCTTGAAATACCATGATTAAGATGCTTTAGATTCTGTCGCGGGTGGAAATTTTCTAGATAAGATGCCTCGTGATGGTTTAGCCATTATTGAGAGTAAATCCAAGGTTCGTTATTCAAGAAGTCGTGCAATTAAACCAAGAGCGAGTATGAATGCTCCTCTTTCATACTTCTAACACAAACCTCAATTCTTTCGAATATCAACACTCCGGCTCGCCGCTTCTCTTGAAGATAAAATGGATATTCGAATGAGCCGATTAGAAAAGATGATTAGTGAAAAGAATGTTACGACTCCTGCTACCGTCAAAGCAGTCGAGGAAGTTTGTGTCACATGTGGTTCAAACCATAATTTCAACAATTGTCCGTTAACAAGGAATGAATTTCCCGTTTTTCATGATAACATTCATCAATTCCAACAAACCGCCGCCGTTGGCAACTTTGTTCAAAGGAATCCTCCTAATTTGGCAAATCAGATGAGACCACCCGGTTTTAATGTTCAAAATAACCAAGGAAACCAAAGCCGTTATCAAGGAAACAATTTCAATTCGAATCAAAACCGTGGAAACAATTTCAATCAAAACCATCAAAACAATCAAGGTCAAGTTTTTCAACCACCAACCAATCAACCACCGGTTTACCAAGTTCCACCATATCAAGCTCCTACGCCTCAAATTCAAGGTGTTTCGAAAACGGATTTTGAAAACTACGTCAAGGCAAACGATGCAGTGTTGAAAAATGTTCAAAATCAAGGTCAAAATTTGCAAAATCAAATGGCTAATGTTACGAGTTTGTTGACAAGTCTTTGTAATAATTTTAAAGATTCCGGCCTCTACTTCGAATTCAGGAACTCTTCCAAGTCAAACCGTACCTAACCCTCGTCAGCAAATCAAAGCTATCACCACAAGGAGCGGTAAGACTTTGGAAGGACCTTCGACTCCTCTTGTTCCTACACCCGTTGTTTCTATTCCTTCAAAAGATCCCGAACAAAACCCGCAGACATCAACGGAAAAAGTGCAAAATCTAAATTTGGAAAATACCGCACAAGTCCCACCTCCGGAGGAAGAAGAATCCATTTTCATGGAAATCCCAAAACCAAAAGCAAAAAAGAAACCGTTTAATGTTAAATTCAAAGCTAATTCTCCAAACAACGTCGATCAATCTAAACCCCTTTTTCCATATCCGAGAGGATCATAGTGAGAGAGAACATAAAACCAAGTGCTCAACATAGGCATGGTTTTGAAGATGTTCAAACAACTTCGTTTAAGATTGGATTGAAAGCATGCTCCTTGTCGAAATGCCTAGTTCAACAAATAGGTTAAGCTCGTGCTAAAGAACAAAGAGAACTACGAGGAATCGCCATTATAACCGTGAATGCGAATGTCAGCTATCATCATGAACAAATTTCTCGAAAGCTCGAAGATACCGGGAAAATTTCTTATCCCATGTGCTATACAAGAACTCAAAGAACTAGTCTTAGCCGATCCGATCTAGCATTAACCTTTTAAACTCAATCGTATCTACAAAGCAACTTGGCTTGAAGCTTTGCTCACCCAATGGGCATAGCCGAAGATGTTGTGAGTTAGAGATGATGGTTTCCACTATTTCTTTGCGGAATTTTGTGTGGTTAATTTGAAACCCGTCCCTAGAAGCGCCCATATTATTCAGGAAGATCCTATCCTTCGCAACAGCAAAAGCTCTCATTGATTTGTTACGTAAATACCATTGACTTTAGAGAGAAGGAAGAACTTGTTTACTATGCCGAAAATCTGAGAAAAACAAAAATAGAAGCATTTTGTTCTCGTCATTTTTTTTAATCGATTTTCTTCAAAAAGATAACCCGTTTAGTGGCAGTACCACTACTCATATCCCTGATGATCCTTCTCTTATTCTTCTCCGGTAAAGACTAAAGTTGATAATCTAGAAGATTCGCCGAGATGACTTGCTCCTCGTGGTTCGTTACCACCGGGTAATGATGATTTCTGACTCTTAGAAGGATTTTGCATGAAAGAAAATTTTGCCAAGATCAATCAAATCCTCTTTTTGAATTTTGCATGAAAATTTCAAATCTAACATCAATAAATCCTCTTTTTGATGAAAAGAAGAAAGAAAAATTTTTTGTGTCGAGATCAAGAATTCCAACGAACGGAGTTTTTACTTAACACACCTTTGTCCGCATACTGTGAGTTTGGGGGGGGGGGTTTTGCTCCAGAAGACATAATGATGAGATCGATGCTTTTCTAGCTATGGAAGTTTCTTCTAACCTTTTGAGAAGGGTATTTCGATTCATAATGGAGACAGTAACTTTTCTTGATAATCTCTTAATGAGATACTGTCCCATAATCTCGCTTCCGAAGTGATTTCCGATCATGAACCAGAACAAAATGAATCCTCAATTACTTTTTCTCCAAGGAGTGATCCTCTTCACCATGAGTTGCGCAGTGAACAATTTTAACACTTCCTTCAGGGAATGATCGTGAATTTGGGGAATATCTTAGTCTTATGACAGTGCTTTGTGAGATTTCAACTCCCATCACAGAAAATGTTCATCGCTAATTCAAAGTACATTATCGGTCTCTTCCGATATGCCCTATCCCCGTTGAGGAATAAGGGCCTCGTTCAAGAAGAATCGATGATTTTCCTTGTTCCAGATGATTAATTCCACCCTGGTGTTAAGAATGATGATTCCGAAGATGAAGATAATGAGTTACCTAACCTTGACCATCAAGATGATCCGTCAACTCCTTGTCCTCCACCGGAACCACCGGATGTTGAGAAATGTCTTGAACCCGAAGCGGGTATTGTGATAACCAAAGTGTTTAAGGATGATTTTATGGCCGATATTTTACCCACCCTTCCCACCCTTAGTTGTCAATTGACCCTTCATTCTCTTTCTTTCTTCATTTATCTCCTTCGGGAGTGAAAGACACCGTGTTTGACCCCGGCATCATCATCTTTTCATTTTCTTATCTAGATCCGGTGGCATTTTTAATGGAAGTATTCTTTTTTTGCTCTCCCCTAATACAATTAAATTCAGGGATCCAGAGTCGGCTTGCGACCGGTGACCATAAATAATGCCCTTCGTGGGATTCACACCACATGCTTATCCATTTCTTTCTATAAGTTGTTGTGATGTGTAGTGGCGATTGCCTTCCCGGTTTCCTTTTTTTGTTGTTTGTTGTTGTGTTTTTTTGTAGATTGACCCCAACAATTTCTGAAGACTCTCGTGTCCGGTGTTGTATTCCGTTTCACTCAGCTTCTCATCCTTTGTGTGAAATTAGTTTGTGGAGATTCCGATATCTTTTCATCTTATCGATTCAACGTTTTCTTTGCATACAATCATAAACGACTTAGATTTCGTAAACCCGACTTTAAACATTGAGGACAATGTTTTCCGTTTTAGTTTGGAGAGGAATCTATCATTTTATGTTTAACTGCTTATTGCTTGTTCTCACGTAACCCTTTTCCCATAAAAATAAGCAAAAATTTTAATTTTTTAAGAGTCTATTGTAGGAAAAAATGTCAAAAAAAATGATGAAAAAAAAAAGTGTTAAGACAAAAATGTAGGTTTTTTCCGTTGGTAAGAATAAGAAGGAATTTTGACCCCCGATCGTACTGTAGAGTTCTAGCTTTCTCCCTTAACAATTAATGTTGATTATAGTTTGTGCTAGTCTCATGTATTTTAAACATGCTAACTGAAATCATTAGTAAAATGAAACTTGTGCTAATCTCAAAGTAGATTTTGTAAATATGGCCGAGTTGGATTTTTATATAGGCTAATTATTTGCGAATTTCCTTTAATAGGAATTTCTTGCAAAGAATGAGAGAATACTAGTGTTGTTTTACGAATTTAAGGGATGCTAAACAATAGTTTATTGGAAAATTAAAGGTTTATAAGATTTAACTTGTGGTTTTTCCTTACCCCGAAGTTCTAAATGATAATTATTACTGTTCTCTTTATTTTTACAATTAGAGTTTTGCTCTTAAAAAGTCTTATCAACATATTCAGAAAAAAATCTTTAATCGATGAAAAGTAAACATCATCATTGATGAAATTAAGAATTTAGTTTAATGTTTAATACTTTGGTTTCTAAATGAAAATTTTCTATTTGCAAAAATAATTGTTTATAATTAATTAAAAAATGAATGACGATAAATTAAAAAATGTAGTTGGTGAATAAAAAGATGCAATTTATAAATCCTTAGTATATAATTAATATACAAAACTCCATCGCAATAAAGTACAGGCATTTGTCGGTTCGCACTCCCGAAGTGACATCGAAAGAATGGTGGAAGATGTAATTTGGTTGGTATCATAATTAAGGTACACGAGCTCTTGTCGAAGGTGTGGCCGATGTGTCGTCGAAAGAAAAGTGATACCAGTTCCTAGCCTAATAATGTAAATAGTAATAATAATGTTGCAAGTGAGAAAATAAATAGTAAAAGTTTCATTTTCTAAAACCAAGGTATTCTTTTGAACTAAGTTTCGCAAAAGTCTACAAGGCTTTTTCATAGGAAGATTTCATAGCGGTTTCGATTAGTAATTCTCCGGATGGGGTGTCAAAATCCTAGCACTTAACCCGATAACGTATGATGTTTAGAGAAGAAAAATCATTTATGGGACAAGTGAACTAACGATGTCTTAGCTAAGGAAAGGTTGTTTTGTTTTGCTTTAGTTGATGATTCTACTATGTGATTACATATTAGCCAAAGGCCCATGGTAAAGCTTGGTCGATTTCAACTATCTAAAATTTGTGGAATTTAATGGTTTAAATTAATTTGAGCACAAACACACTTAAATATAATATGTGTCTGGGAAGAGAAATTTCACAGTTGTAATTATAAATTATCCTAGATCAACTTAGCTCGGACTAACGGTGATCCTTATTTTTAAGCTTAGCATGGGAAAAAAGTGAAATCGGGAATGATTAGAATTATCTTTATAAGACCCTAAATTGCTTTTTCGTTCCATGATCCAAAACATTACCACAAAGATAAATGAAAACAATACATTATGTCAACACAAGATTAATTGTAGTTAGGTATTAATTATTAAGAAAAATCAAAAAAAGAGAAAAAATAAACGTTTTGAAAATGGAAATTCGGGTGTTATATAATCTTGTAGATCTCTTTGCTCTCTCAACTAGAAATCATGTGCTACATTTCAAAGTTTTAGTTTGGAAGGAAGTTTTCAAGGTATTTGGTATAAGGCATGTGATATTGCTTTGAGACACGCAATCGTTTAGTTTGGAAATTTTGATATGTGTAAAATCACACATAGTCCGTTTATACTCTAAAATAACCCATTAAACCTAACAACCTCTAAAATGGCAAAAAAAATAATACTTGTTTTGTTTTGTGTGTGCAGGTACTGATATATCAAAAAATCACAAGAAAATCGTCAAAAACGGGCACACACGGACACAAACAAAAAACGGAAGCACAAGAGAAAGCCAAAAGTCAAGCTAAAGCCAAAAGCTAAGTCAACTTCAGTCAACTATGGGTCAACAAAAGTCAACTCACTAGAAGACAAATCCAAAAATATTCCATTTAAGTCCCTCGACTTTCCAAAAATCACACAAATGGTCCCTAAATCTAAATGGGCCATACCCAGATCCAAAAGCCCAAAACCCTAATCCTATTTCCCTTTTATAAAACCACAAGGGCCATTTATGCCATTTATAAAAGTCTTTTTTACACTACACTTACATAAACCAAACACAAGGGCCAATTTTGCCAAAGTCCTAAAGTTTAAATATAACTTACCCTGTGATAGTTAAAATAGGCGCCAAAAGTACGATTACTGTTCATTTATCGTCCCGAGTTACCCACAGGTTAAAACAAAGGGCTTTTGGAAATTTAAGGTCAAGGAAGACAATTCATGGGGTCAAGAACACAATGGTAGGGTCAAAAACGTCATCTCTAAGCATTTTATTGGTCATTCAAGCAAAGGCTTACTCGTGGCTATGGCAAAGAAGCACAAGGGGATTCAATTTTTACACTAAATTACGCCTAAAAGAAACACAAGGTGTCTCAATCACGGATTGCCACGCTGGCAATCCGTGTGAGTTACCTAGTGATCTAACGGTTAATAATGATTTACCAATCATTGGTAGAGTGTACGGGCATGATTGAAAAGAGGCATGGGATGCAAGCAAGGCCTAGAATCTTCATCAACAGGCTATAAATAGCCTCACTATCACACACACACGGCACCTAGTTTTTAGATAGTAGCTTTTATTTTAGCTTAAATTTCGTTATTTAATGTAATTTTTCTTAAATGGTTTGTATTTTCCTTTCTAAAGTAATGTAATGAAAGTTTTATGTAAAGAAGTCATTTTTACTCTTAATCTTTCTCAAGCTCTTTTGTTACTCTAAATAACTCATCAATTTTTTCTCAATATAACTAACTCATATAAGCTCTCATAGCTCTAATAAGTCTTTATCTTTGAATTATTGAGCTTAAACAAACCCTAATTACACCTTAACTTTGAAATCAGAAGTAATACCTTGTCTTATTTGGGATTTGAGCTTATGGAAGGAGAGTCAATTGTGGAAGGACTCTCAAGGATTTTTACTGGCTTATTTCTAATAAGCCAGAGCTGTTGATTAAGCTCAATTGAGCCATAGCTTCTGTTTAGCTGAAGCTAAAGGTTAGTTTTCATTTAACTTCTTTCTGTCCTTTAATTCCTAGTTAAACTAGTGCTTAATAAAGTGTAGATTTGGTTTATACTTAAATTGTTATTGCTTATTACTCTTATTATGTTTATTAAGTGCAATTTATATCTGTTCTTGCTTAAATTAGTTTAGATCTGCTATAAAGCTTAGTTGTTCTTAAAATCAGTCATAATTTCATAAAAACCAAAAATATAGTTAGCATAGTTTAGTTCTTTGATATTGCTTATCTAGTTGTTAGATCATGTTTATTAAGGTTGTTTTAAGCTGTTAGTAATCTGGTAATTAGGATGTGTTCACTAGATTTCAAATTTCTAAGTTTAATAAAATCTGTCATAGTCTAAAGGGGTGTTTGGAAAAAGCTTGTTTGACCCTCAAAAGTCAAAAGTTTAGGTAAATTCATTTAGGACAGTTTTGATTAATCAATAGGAAAATGAATTTAAGAGGTTTGGATTAACTAGTTAAGCTTTAAGCATTTTAAGGTTTATTCTTTATGCTCCTGCACCAAGGGAGATTTTACTTTTCTTAGTTTTCTTAAAATTTTGATCCAAGCTCATTGAGCTTGTTTGTGTGTGAATTGTGTTCAAACACACTCAAATATGAGTGTCAATGAATTATGTACCCATAAGAAAACCCTGCACCTTTGTGTTTGTGGCTTTGCCATTTTGCACTAACTCGAAGTAGACCTTCAGTTACTACTGTCTGTTTTTTCTTCTAGCTTTTCGTAGCTAATTGATTTTCAAAATGTTTATAAAAAGTTGTTTTTAGAGTAATTTTCTCAGGTAATAAAAAAGTTTTTATAAGCTAGGAGTACATAAGGATCCTCTAGCTTAATTAAAAAGAAGCCTAAAGTCCCCCTCAGGGACTGTTTGATACTAACTAACAGTACAAACTTAAGATAGTAACTGTTGAGGCTTATTTTTAGCTTTATTAATTAAGTTTTAAGTTGTCAAATCACTTTAGAATTAGCTTAGTAAGTAGTTTAATTAGAAATAAGATTTCCTAAGTTAGAGTTAAGTCTATTTAGTTATTTCTTTAAAAAATTCCAAAAAGAAAGCCGAAAAACAGTAGTATTAGAATATATATTCTAGATATTTAACATTTAAGTTGAAGTTTCTTCTGATTTTCTGTTTACACTTATAGCTTATTAGTTAGTTGTTAAGTTCTCATAAGCTTAGTTCATGTCTTAGCTAATTGTGCATTTGACTTAGCAAAATTTTTGAGCTTTAGGAGTTTCGTTCTAATTTGCTCTTTAGATCTAAATCTATGATGCTTATAGTGTTCTCAGTTATAACTGAGTCTTATTAGAATTAGGCTAAAGCTCATCATAAGCATCCAGAACAGCATTGTTTTTGAAATTTAGCTTATATTTAAGCTTGAGCAAAGCTTTTTTAGTTAAATCAACAAAATGAGTTCAAAAGCTACTTTCTGAAGATCAAACTTCACGAGCTCTTTTGAGTTTAAGCGAGTATAGTCTTTATGAAAAGTTTGTTTAATAAACTTATAATCTTTATTTTTAGCTTTTTGTTGTTACAAAGATTATTCAAAAAATAAAAAAATAGCAAAAAGTGGTGTCTGCCAACCTCGAACCCACGACCTCACACTCAACAACCATACGTCTTAACACTTTGCTACATTAGCTCATCCGTTACCTTTTCCTTTCATTAAACTCTTATACTCGTTTTGGCTATTAAAGCCAAATAAGCTGTCTAGCTTATTTCGGGGCTTATTTGATAAGCTACCACTTCGGGCTTATTTTTCCTAGGATTCTTATAGTTTAAGCTATTTTCTGTCTTTTTCCTAGAATTTTTACTATAAGTTTAGTATTTTTAATCTTTTATTTTTCTTTAAAAAAACTTACAAAAGCGATAAAAAATAGAAAATTAATCAGAAAAATAAAAATCTTTTTTATAAAATTTTCTTTTATTATAAAGTTTATAGGAAAATTAGTTTCACTTTCGTAGGGTCTAATTTGCAAGAATTCACTTTTTAAAGAACGGGTTTTGATCCCGTTCTCGGTTTTCAATTTTTAACTCTCGTTTTAACTCCGTTTTCGTTCTAGTTTTTTTAAACTTCGTTTTTAGTCAATTAGAATACATTTTAAAAGAAAAATAAAAATTAGGTTTAATTTTGTAGAATTTAGGTTTTTGGCCTTAGTTTTAGTGTCCCGTTTCGCGTTTTTAGTTAAATTTTGAGTTTCCATTAATTATCTTTATGCTTAATTGTTTGTTTATTTTAATTTTTTTAGTAGTTAAACAAATCAAACTTTGTTCCCTATTCAAATCACAATCCAAGCTAAAGCAAGGTTTCAATTTCACAAGTCGTTGGGAAAACGACCCGGGTGATCATACTTCCCGGTTAAATATACGTATCATATATTATATAAATATCTTTTAAGAGTGAATTTTCCTTAGGGAATTTTCTTAATTGCTCTTGTGGTATTATATCGTATATTTTATTAGTGTATTAAAACTTCCACATCAAGTTTTTGGCGCCGCTGCCGGGGACTTGTGTTAAAGATTCCTTCGTTTACGTTTGTTGATTTGGTTTGAAGATCCTTTCGTCCTCGAAAGTTTCATTTTTGTTAAATATTTCAAAAATCCAAAAAAATAAAAAATATAAAAAGTAAAAAATATTTTCTTTTTCTTTTTAGTATAATTATCATAAAAACATAAAAAAAATCAAAAATATAAAAAAATTGTCCTTTAAAAAAAAATCAAGAGTCAGTTCCTACGAGAATTAAGGGATATTACTTTTTTCGGGAATAAAAATGACGATGCTCATGAACACATGGAAAGAGTGCTCGATATTGTCAGTATTTTCAACATCCCATGCATTTCTCATGACGCGATTATGTTACTAGTGTTTCCACTAACAACAAAATGTAATCCTAAAAAGATGTGATTAAAAGTACCTATTCTGGACAATCAACCTAGGACTTGCTCAAAGGGCTTTCATCTCAGGTATTTTCTCATTCTAGGACTGCCAAATAAACAGAGGAGAACCATAATTTAAACAAGAAGAGATGACATATTTATACCAGGCATGTGAAGGGCATAATGACATCCAATTTAAGTTTCCTACTAACGATCCTCTAACAATTATCAAGTAAACATTTTTTAACGAACGACTTGAAATTCCTCGATCGCCAATGCTAGATTCCCGGGACCAGATACCTAGAAATGATAGCACACAATAGCCTTGAAATCAATTTAATAAATGGTCGATCACTCTCAGAAATGGCACGACAGGGCAAGTAATAGAAGAATGGGAAGCAGTAGTTCCGAGGGAATAACCACCATCACCAATAAGCTTAATCATCTGGGTCACAACATGAGAAAACTTAAAGAAAGTGTACATGCTATCCAATTCGGGTGTGAAATTTGTGGAGGAATGCACTTAGATAAAGATTGCCCCGTCAAATAAGAAATAAAGAGTATCAAAGCAACGGGGTATGAAGAGACAAGAAATGGTAGTAATAATACTAGATTACTAGGTATCATGTAGGACCACCAGGGAACTACACTAAAGTAGATAATCGTGCCTTTTTAATAAAAGACCTAGTTTGGAGGAGACCATAAGCAAATACTTAGAGGACAAAAAACAACGCAGGGACCAAACGTGCAATCAGAAAAAAAAAAACAAAAAAATTAGAACAATATTCTTTACTGTTTTGACTAGGAACTCAGGGACTAACTGTGCAATCTAAATTTATACTGAAAAGACGATTGTACCTTTCAAGGAAAGATCGACATGGCATAGATAACGACGAAAATAACAGTCGTTACGTATAACGTGGCTCGAGGGACTAAACGAACACCAAAAAGCGACTATAAGGATGGCGTACAAGAGTTCTCGTTATCAAAGGACATGAACCAATGGGTGTAATTTATCCTAAAAATAATAAAAAAAGTAATATAACTATTTACTCTAAAGTTTTAGTGGGTGTTTGGCTAAGCTTATGAATTGGGCTTATGCTTATGTTATATAAGCCGCTTATGTTATATAAGCCGTTTATGGCTTGTTAAGTGTTTGGTTTAGCTTATATAATTAATAAGGTGAAATGACAAAAAAACACATAAAAATAAAATGGGTGTAATTATTAAATAAGAGTATAAAAGTCTTTTTATATAATATTCTTATATAAGTCCACCCCTCCTTATATAAGCCACTAAGTTTAAGCTTAACAAAACCCCCTTATACAGTGGTAGTGTTAAAATCACAATTTGATGGACTAATGCCATAAAAAGTTAACACACACATACTCGCCGGAGAATGTCACCGACCCCCGAAATCAGAAAAGACACAGTCAACAACCGCTTCGTAATCCTCTCACCAGCTCGATCCAAACGCCCATCAGATTTCAAATCCAAATCCAACCCAAACCCAAACCAACCCTCACAATCCACCACCTGTCCATTTTGCGCGGGAAACGAACACCAATGCGCGCCAGAAATATTCCGATCACCGGAACACGGTAGTTGGAAAGTAAGGTGTATTGAGAACTTGTATCCTGCACTTAGTAGAGATGTTAATAATGAGGGTGGTGACGTCAGCGGAGGTGGTGTGGTGACGTCAGGGTTTGGGTTTCATGATGTCATCATCGAGACACCGGAACATGAGGTGAAGCTGTCGGGTTTGGATAAGGAGGGGGTTAAGGATGTTTTGTTGGCGTATAAGAAGAGGGTTGCGCAGTTATGTGCTGTTGATGCTATCAGATATGTTCAGGTATTGTATGTTTAATGTTTCTTAGGGTATGTTTAGGGGCTTATAGGGGCCGGCTTATAAAATAAGTATTGTTTGTCATGTGGGCTTATGAAAGGGCTTATAAGTCATAAGTCTATATAAGCCTAAGCCCATAAAGAGGTGCTTACGGTGGCTTATAGTTAGTCAAACTATTTAAATACCCTTCAAAATACAATGTATAAAAGCCGGAAATATATGCGATAATTTTATGTAGTTTTATGCGATTTTACATTAATAAGCTTTAACTCCAACTAATTCGCCAAACAACTTTATAAAAATATATGCTTCAGCTTTTGGCTTATAATATTAGCCCCAGCTTCAGCCCCATCCCCAGCCCATTGCGCCAAACATACCCTTACAGGCCTAATACAGGGTATGTTTGGTAAAGAGCTTCTAAAAGCGTTTAACTTTTAAACTTGAAAGCTTGTTTGGCAAGGAGTGTTTAGTGTTTTGATTTTCCTAAAACGAAACGCTACTTGAAGAAGAGTTTAGCTTTAAAATTTACACGTTATAAACACTTTTATAAAACATCATCTACTACTGCAAATACCAACTAATACTGCTGCTAATTTTAGCAAACATGCCCATAATCCAGTATAAATAGGGTTTCAAATGATTGTGAAATGATGATCTGGAACCATTATAATAGTTATTGAGTTCGTTTGGTATGTTATATATTCTGTTTAGTTGATTACTGTAAGATTTTTTGTAAGAAATGAAATGCTTGACTGTTGGTTCTTTAAAAATGATTGGAAACCAAAAGATGATAACAGTAAGAGTGCGAACAAAAGATTTACGCTTTAGGAATCACCGTAATGTAAAGGCACTTTTAAAATGAACAAAATAATAAAAGT